>WYDI02015462.1:0-28314 GCA_009867235.2 Psittacus erithacus
CAAAAAATCAAAAACACAGCACTGCACCAGCCACCAAGAAGGAGAAAAATTACCGCTACTGCTGAACCCAGGACAATGACTCAATCACTTCCATGGGCAGTCTGTTCCAGTGCTTGAAGACCCTTTCAGTGAAGAATTTTTTCCTAGCATACAGTCTAAACCTTCCCTGACACATTTTTTATTTGCAACCATTTCCTCTTGTCCTATCACTCTTTACCTGGGAGAAGAGACTGACTCACCTCCTCCTTTCAGGTAGTTGTAGAGAGCTATGAGAGCTTGCCTGAGCCTTCTTTTCTCCAGGCTAAACAACCCCAGTTCCCTCAGCTGTTCCTCAAACGTATGAAATCTTATTTTTGAAGGAAATTTTGCCACAACAAGCATTTTTGGAAATGTAAGCATGCATAACTTCAGTATTTTCTTTTTCCCCACCTCTCCTCTCCAGTCTCTTCCCCTCTACCACTCATCTATGGTACACGTGAATAAGCTAATCAAATTTCAACTATTTTCTTCAGCCTCCTGAAATGTAAGAATTACAAATTCAAACCCATTCATTCTAGATGGTCTTGGCCTCTCTTTTGTACTTTCTCAGATGTACCCTTACTTTTATAATTCAATGGGAGAGAGAAAGGAAAAAGAAGTAGGGGGTGAGGTGAAGAAGGATGGCTGGGGAGGAGGGGGGAGAGAAGGAAAGGGAGAAGGAGAAAGAAAAGGAGTAGGAAAGAGAAGGAATCAGTAGAACTGTGTTATCCTGACTGAAGTTTTCTATCAGTACTCTGCAGTTACTTTCTTCTCTTTTCTTTTTTTTCATTGCCTTCAAATTTTCTTTTGTTTTCTATGAGCACTCTGCAGTTACTTTCTTCTGGTTTTCTTTCATTGCCTTCAAATTTTCTTTCATTTTCCTTACATGCATATACATGAATGGTCTAAACATGTGATAAAAATCAGGATCTTCAGAGGACTTTTGAAGCTCCTAGACAAAGGGAGAGGAATGATGAACAACCTCATGGTCAGTTTAACAAGTCATGCCCTCTTCATAGCATTTCAAAACCCAGAATTGTAGCCCTCCTGGGATATGCTTGTGCCTGAAATATTAAAGCATCTGAATTGTGCCAGCTGACTATGCTGACTGAATGGAGCTGTCCTCTGTGGTTATCTTGAATTTGGTTCAGTGTTTCCAATAGTACTAAGCCTCTGAGTCACTTCATTGCATAGCAGTCCCATCATCACTCATAATTCAGCTTGAGAGATTAAAGCTGACTGGAATGTCTGCATTTGCTGCTCCAGATGCATTTCTGCACTGTAGTGAGCAAAGCCCTGGTGTAAGGATCTGATTCTAAAACCATATATCAGCACTCTCATGTTTCTTATTTGGATGATCCACTAAGAATTTGAAGTATCATACATTCTATAAATGCTACATGCTAATGCTAGTAATACACAGGATTTTAGAAGATAAAAACAAAAACACTAAACAGAGAACAGAGTGATGAAGAATGATAATGTACATTAAAGATCGCATTTCTATGCTAGTGTAAGCCTCTCCTGGGCTAACTTGTTATGCAGATATTTCCCCTTTGGCTGACAGAGTACATATGTTTTTGCTAGTTTCCTTGTTGTGCACAGCATATTTTACAAACCAAGCAATAAAGAAAGGAGAATTTTGTCTTGATGTGCTGGTGCTGTCATGAGTTGTTATTGGAATAAGATATATTGCAATCAATAGTTTATTTTAAAATTATATCCAAGAAAACAAACACATTCCCTCTCTGGATGTAATTAGTATAAGTCTTGTATCTTTTCAGCAGAGAAAATAAAGACGCCTCTCCCCACACACACGTTCTAATTACAAATTAATGCAGTAGCTGAGAAAAATTTAAGTATGCAAAATTAGGTGAGTCTTGATAATGTGATTTTTCTTGAAGCTGTTATTTGTAAACTCCTTTTTTTTGCCAGTACTGTATTGACTGTGTTAAAGACAATTGTTTTCATCTCTTCTGTTAAAGGGAGTACAAATGTTTAATTCAGAGGCAGACTTTGCTTCATTTATTTCTTCCTTTACAGTTCCTCCACTACTGTTAGGTTCCTATGATTTAGTTTGTTTTTGGCTACACTGTATCACTTTTTGAAAATTGAAGATAGTCTAAAAATCTGCATCCTTTTAATGCAGCAATCAAGTAACACTCCATTTTATAAGCTGTCCTACTGTTTGAGCTTTTAGGATTTTGATTTGAGGGAAGATTCTTATTCCTGACTCTTTAAAGTATCAAATGGTTCAGATTTGACTCAATTTAATTTGAAATTTTTTTAAAAGGTTTTTTTAAAGTTTTTTTTAGGAAAAAAAAAAACAAAAACAATGTTTTTTAATCCTTTGCAGCTTAAGGGAAAAAAAAAAACAGAATTTTTTTATGATTTCTATTGTAATACCTTTTTTCCTCTAAATGACCAGACAACAAAGTGGCTATTTCAGCTATTGTGGACTTGATTCTGCTACTGCAAGATAGGAAATGGAATAACTGTATCTGAGAGCAAGATTATTTTTTTTTTTTTTGTCATGGAAAGTGCTGGAGATTTTAGAGATAGATTTCATTTGCATATACCAAAATAATTTGTATATATAAAACCTTATTTTATGATCATTAGAAGGAAATTCTTCAAAGCATGCTTCCTTCTCATTGTGAGATAAACATTTACGCAAGTGAGGTGGATCTGTCTGCCTACTTCTGCTGGTTGGCTGCAGTGTCTAGAAACCTAGCTGAGATAGAAGGGTTATTAAGTTAGTTGACATGTCATTCTAGGTGGCTAAAAACATGTAATATGTTACTAATATCAACATAGCTGATGTACAAAATAAGAAAAATTCAAGGTACTAATTTATCCATGAAATGTATAAAATTGTCAAAATTGTAACTGTTCCTGGACATTACATGAGAAATGTTTTATGTTTTCATCAGTCTTAATATTAGGTTCAAAAATGAAAGTTCATCTCTCAGATTGTGTGCAAAACTGGTTAGAATGGAATAAAGCAATATAAGAAATAATAGGAAAAAAATAATGGTCTTTGTTACAGTCCTTCAGATTTAATACTGTTGTCTACTATGCTAATTTGCCATATCTGCTGCCAAATATATCATTAGTTTTCTTGTCAAAGTGGAGTAGTTGGAGACAGGAAGCCAGTTTTCAAACTCATCTAATAGTGAATTGTACTTTTTAAATACAAGTCGTGTTTCTTCAACATACTACAAATACTTCAAAAACAATCATCAAAAGTATAAAACTACTTAAACAAGATGTCTACTCTTCCAACATAAAAGTTTATGTTAAGGGATCTTAAGATGACTGTCAAGCCCCTCTTCCTCGTGGGCTGGCAGAAGCAAAAAATCACTAGTGCAGCACACACACCACACTTTCCAGGTTGACAAGCACATGCACATTTGTGGATCCTCTGAGCACCAGCAGAGACCCTCTGCTCACTTGACGCCCCTGCCCACATCCCAACCACTCTTACCTGGCCCGCAGGTTCCCTACTTAGCAGCTTATCCAGCTTGGTGCTTGCAGGAAACATACACCACTCACATATTTGTTCCACAGGCGTCCCACACTTACAGGTTCCCCCAGATACCAGCATGGACCCCCCTCCACCTGATACCCCTGCCTGGATGCAAAGCTCCCATACTCATTGGTGAGTACCTCTTGAATTTTTCTAGTGAATACACATGCATGCACCACACATACCAGGATATGGGAAGATGCTGACACTCACACCCTGCCTAGCAGCTACCACCAAACACAGCAGCCATGAATTGTGGTCCTGCTCTAGCAACCAGCATGGAGACCCTCACTCCCCCTTCCCCTGCATATTGCCTCATCAGCTAGCATGGTCCCAGTGACCACTTCCCAAATATGCAGGCCTCCCAGATTTGCATTCTCACCTGTTGCAACTGCTGGTTTACCTGCACTTTCTGGATAGCACATCAGTTAGTGGGCCCAACCAAGTTTGTTTCTGGTTACTGTTTGTTAACACTAATTGGCCAGATTTTATGTCTTTGCATGTTTGGTTCCTTCCATTTCCTTATCCCCCTCATATGAAAAATTAAAATTTTTCACACCCCAAACACTCTTACTGATCACTTGTGCCACTGATATTTGCTCTCGTAATGACCTTTCCTTTCATATCAGTCAGGCTTCTCTCTATATGTCTTGGTTTGTGACTCCTTTGACCAGATACCCTTAAAGCAACAGACATGCTTACATATGCTTAAGGTATAAACTAACATTTCTTTATTAGGAACAGTGAAAAGTCTAAGATTGAAAAGTGAAACAGGAATTTAATATGACAATATGTGTTTGCTTGTGACTGCTAAAAGGGCTGAAGGAGCACAATTTTCCAGTTATAGCAGAATTGGAATTGGAATATAAATTTCTTTGAAACATATAACTGATAAAGATTAGAGTTGACATTGATTTCCAGGGTAGGGAGGCTCTGTCTAAACTGTGTTGAAGAAGACTACTTGCCAGTCCCTTAGCAATGCACATGTCCTAGCTACACCCAAAAAGCACCCCCCAAAAAACCCCAAGACTCTAGGAAGTTGGGAAACACTGCATAGTGAGCTCCCGTCTGAAAATATGGCTCATTAAAACACTATGCAGCCCCTGCAGAAACAGCCAGAGGTAGACAAATAGCATTGTCCTAGGCACCTTCCTTGAAAATGCCCTGAGGACAATACTGGGTCTTACTGACCCTGACCGGCCTCACCTCATCTGCGCCTCAACAACATCCACTTTTCAGCTCTGCCCTGTCCTTACCTGTGCCAGGTTTTTGGTATACTTGTGTACTGGGTAGTATATTTATGCACTGTGGTTTTGGCAGTGGCGGTGCTGCAGGAGTGACTTCTCTGAGGAGAGGCTGGGGCTGCCTCATGCTACGCAGCTGATTCCAGTCAGCTCCAACAGACTGACTGCAGGACACAACTGAGCCCCTCAGAGATAATGGTGCCTTGGGAAAAAGTTATTTAAGAAAGGGAAAATGGTGTCTGAGAGAGAAAGGAGGGAGGGGAAAAAAAAACAACAAAAAACCAATAATAATAATAATACTAAGAAGTGAAAAACAGCCCTGCAGACAGCAAGGTCAGTGAAGAAGGAGGGATAAGAGGTTCTTCAGGCGCCAGAGCAGTGATTTCCCAGCAGCACATGGACATCCATGATGGAGTAGATATCTGCCCTGCAGCCCATGGAGGTCTTCATCCTGGAGCAGGTGGATGTGAAACGTGTGAGAGGAAGGAATGGCAGAAAAGAAGCTTTATCAACTGACTGCAGCCTCCATTTACCATTCCCTCACACTGCCTTGTCAAGGGACAAACTTAGAGCTCCTCTGGATGAAGTATATACTTTCTATGTGGATAAAAAATAAATCTGTAGATCCTAAGATATATGTGAAAACAGAGATACTGTTGCTCTTAATGGAAGAAAACATTAGAGAGTGTTTTTAGTAGTATTAATAGAAAAAAGCATAATCATCACCAAAAAAAAGAGTAGTAACATAACATTATACTGAAGAGTTAGGGAGAGCTGAAGAGAAAATAGAGTGATATTAGATACCAGGATCCATTTTTACTAAGATATTAAAACAAGCATATCATTATAATATCACATCACAGAGTCGGCAAATGTTCATCTCCTAACAACCCACACAATGAAAGTGACTGTTTTAACTTCTGATGCTCAGAGTGGATTATAGTAATTTGAGACTATGTTCTTATTGGAAAATACAAAGAGTTGTCTTCAACATATATTTTTGACAAATATAAAAACTTTGTATAATTAGATGCCTTATAGGATGTTTACATCTAAAATGTTGCAGAAAAAAAATGATGCTGATCATGCAGTGACTTTGTATTTCCTTGAGAGAAGAAAATTGCCCCAGCAAAGATGTTGTAATAAATATGAGACAGTAAATTGTTCCTACTCTATAACATCATTATTATGGAGATTAGTGATCTCTGTGATTAAGGTTGCCTCCAAGTTTCAGGATAAAGCTTTACTTTAATGTCTTTAAAACTTTGCCCTTGAAAAATAGCTCTGTCTTGATAATAGCCAGCTAAAATCTAATTGCAAAGGAAAATGGTCTTTAAGGTTTGAAGAAAACCTAAAAAATTCATATGCTTAAACTATCCATTGTAAAATAACTATTTAAAATGTTGGTTCAAAATCATGTTCATTTTATCATAGCTAAAGTAGCTTCTTTAAAGTCCTTCATTAATTTTTTAATACACATCTCCTTGCATATTTATGTGTGATCTGTTTGTTCCAGTTATACAACAGATCTTTTTTCTCAGTTAAAAAAAAAAAAAAAACAACAAAAAAAACCAAAAAAACACACATTGGGAAAAAAAAAAAGTAAAATCCAATTTTCTTGGTATTTATTATTCTACTTAGAAATCAAGACTTCTGAAAAATTCGTATTTGAATTTTCTGGCATGTTTCATTGTGGTTCTGGTATGTTTTATTAAAAACATATAGGAAAGCTTTAAAAATGTGCTTGCAATTAAAAAGAAAAAAGTAATTTAACAGAGAATATTATTTTTATATTGGATAGCTTGGGATCTTATCCTATTCCTCTGATGCTGAACAAAAAGAGTCCAGATTTCTTCAAAGAAACATAACTAGTTAAAGTTTTATTCTGTGTGGGTTTTTTGTTGGTCGTCCTCCATCCATCCCTGTCCCCCATCCCCAGTCCCCCCCCAATAAGTGCAAAATCTTGCAATATGTATGTGTTCTCCATATTTTACTTGCACACCCTCCCAAGGTACTTGTGAGTGATATTCCTCTCTGCAACATTTTAAATCAAGGATCCTTCTGAATAAGACCCATTAAGTATCCAAATGTATGTAATTAATAAAGTGAAAGTAAACCGTTGACATTTCTGTTCTCCAAGGAAATTCAAAGGGAAAAGAGCCCAAAGAAATGAGAGCATCCTATTAACATTAAGTGGTAAGAAGGGGAACTAAATAAAACGTAATGGTATTGATGTTCCATTATGTATGAAAGACAATTATTTTAAAAGATAGACATGTTATAAACTGAAAAATTTTCTAATCTAACTTAGTTTTTTGACTAGCAAGATATAACTAACCATCTCTGGGGTAAGTACTCATTCTAAAGTAAGGCTCAAACTTCCAGGATTAGCACAAATTACAGCCTAGAAAGGAAAGGAAGAGGGTAGTAGATTTTGTGTAAGGAATGAGATAGAAGAAACTGTTTAAGAATTTTTTACAAACTGGGAAACAGGGGGTGTTTTTAGAGAATCCCCCACTGTGGAATGGGATTAATTGTCAGTACTAGAGATAACCTTGCTTGTAGGTGACACATGGACCTTAGCTCGCTTGTGGTTAAGCAGACGAGAGAGCAGTGTGAGCAGCTTTTTGTGTGAATGGAGAGTGGAGCATGGGGCAGTCAGTAGAATCAGCAAGAGGCAGGAAAAATAGTTGCAAGGAAGCTTAAAAGGGTGGCCAGCAAAAGAAACAGAAAGAAACAGCCTGTGGCACAATTGGATAGAACCAATGGATCAGACAAGGTTGTTAGCTTACTTAGATTAAGCTTTGATATACTGATGGGTTTTAAAACTATTATTGTTTTATTGCAAGAAGACAAAGCATCTACTTCACCTAGAAGCTGCCTTATTTTGGGAAAAAGGAAGCTAACCATAGCTGTATTTTTAGCATTTAGATATTGTACACTTGTTCTATCACCTTATTCATTCTTTCCTTCTGTAAGACACTTGCTGGATTTCCCAACCAAAATATAGGAAAATTAGGCTGAATTTCCCAATGCTCAGCTCATGGTTATGAGTGAAGAAAATCTGGAATATTTTTCTCATGTTTTCAAATGGGAAATCCAGACAGAGTTTCAAAACTGAACCCGATTGATGGTATTAGCTGTCAATACTTGGCAATGGCTCCATAACCAAAGCCTGGAGTCACAAATCTGAACTGCAAAGTCATGAAGATAGTCCACTGAGGTGACCAGCTTATCCTAACTGCACAGCTAAATTGATGGATGATAACTGATCAGTGAAAATCTAATATGGGGAGGATTCAACTGCAATATCAATGTATGAGTTGAAAGACTTCATAGGTGCATTTTGTTAAAAAAAAGGGAACTTGTTTTCTTAGGTCCCACCAATGGCAGGTCTATGGCATTGTCCATAACACCCCTCCGCTAATCAAAAGTAAACCTAACCTTGATTTAACTCATATACCCAGCCCTCCACCAAGCTTCATTTAGCTCTCCCTATGAAAAAAAACTTTTAGGCTAAAATGGTGACTTACGTGTGACATGAAGACTTTGTCATTTGAGAGTGTTGTGCAACACTTTCTGTTTTAATGAAAATTCTGGTAGTGTACTTCAGTGTTTTGGGGTTTTTTCTATTTTAAGTTTTTTTTTATTTTTGGGTTTTGGGGTTTTTTTGTTTTTTTCTTTTTTCCAAAAAATTAAATGGAATCTATGAAAATTTATATTTTCTTGTAAAATCAAATTGTCTAAAGAAAAATCATGTAAAATTAATTTCTCCCTTTTATAGATGTTCATTCTTTTATTGCTCCAACACAACTAATATCTAACGAGAATGATGTAATGTAGAGAGCATGAGACAGAGATACTTTATGAGAAATACAGTTTAGGCCTTTTCTTAATCAAATGCTCAGTACAGTCATATACTTAGGAAAGGCACCATAGAATATCAGTGCAGATTTGCACCTCCTTTTGCATCTCTGAACTAAACCTCAGAGAAGTGTTGCTTTAGTGAATGCTTCTCTGGTTTGCCTACTAGCTAGCTCTGACTCTGTAGGTAGGGGTGGGTTTTTTGCTTGCTTATTTCTTTTTTTAATCAAAAAACAATGAGCACCTTCCTTTTAATTTGGAATTATACTTCACAGCTACCATATCACCACATTCTTTAGCATTCAACTTCTTTGTTGAAGCAGACCCTTCAACTGAATTGAAAAATGAGATTGTTTTTCATAAAGAAAGAAACTAAGCTCAAAAGATTCCGTGCTTGAAAATATGAAGTGTTATGCAGTGGAAAATTTTCTAAAAAATCAGGTCTTAGACTACCTCTCATTGGTTATTCCAAAATAACCTTAGACACAACATGCTTCACCTCTCTTCCACGGTGAGAATATGATCTTTCACCATCAGCTCCCCTTCCTTTCCAGACTCCTTACTCTATAGTTGTGAAGATAAATTGTTTGTGAAGTGCTCATATACATTAGTGGTGATTGCTGTAAGAAAGTCCATGACAAAATCGATAACTCTGCCTTTAGATAAGGGCTTAAATAGCATGCAATAATTTGGCTTGAGGCCATACCTTGAGCAATGAGAATAAAACAAAAATATTGAGTAGCTGCACATTAATTGAGAACCATCCATCCTGTGCAGTGAATGAGAAAAGGCCAGGAACAGAACATCCCAAGCTTCTATTTTGAAATGTCATTGTCTTTTATGTAAAAAAGAGTGTTTTGCATATTATATAAGGTAAGGAATACAGACAGGAAAAAGAAAGTAGAATTATGCAAATATGTATCATGCATATGCAAAATGGAACGAAAGTAAGATTACCAGCCATTTCACTTCTTATTTCTTCCTAACCTGTTATTCTTCATTTCTGTTTTCTATAACCTGATTCATTTGTATTCTTTCCAAGATGACTTGAAACAATGATTCCCTTTTTGTTTACACTGAAGTTAAATGTAACTTTGCAGAATGTGATTGTAAACAAAGTAGCTAAGCTGGACACACAGGGAATCAGAACTGGAGGACTCCACGCGGCAAACACATTTGCTGCCCTTGAGACAATGCTATAGAATGCCAAGCTGAGGGCTGGTCAGCTCAGTGCAGTTTTTAACATGCCCTCTGGACCATGATGCACTCAGAAGTATAGATTTATCTTGATGATGGATTTGGTTTATGAAGTTGATTCTTTCTCTAGTTCTTTGCCTAGCGAAAATGATGTATGCACTTGTTTAGTAATGTTTACTATAGTCCACATAAACGGTGTACTTGAAAAAAAGTAGGCTAGAAACTTTGCAGAAGTATTGATGAATTTTGCGATAATTCGTTCTTGGATTGCCAGTTTTTTCCATAGTGCCTAAATCATCCAAACCAGTGTTGACCTTATGTTAGGCATCTAACTTTGAGTTATTAATTAATTAATTCCTTAGTCAATAAGGGAAATAGAGTAGCTCTCGAGGATAATTAGTCTCATCGCGAAGCAGGCCTGATAAATCACTGTATGCTTACTGTAATATCTTTCCAGTTGCTTTGAAAGAAGAGAATGGTGACTAATTCAGAGCTCATGTCTATCTATAAAAATGTATTACTTTTCTTGAGATGATTTCCACTTTGGTCTCTATGAATTGACTTCACATGTTACTGGACAAAGAAACTGCATATAGAGCTGTTCAGTTCAGATTTTACAATAACATGCATTTGTATTTGAGAGAGTAAGTTTTTAATGAAAACACCAGTACTTTCGTTTAGTGCATTAAAATCTTATACAGTTTTCTGTAGAAGCAATTCTTTTGTTTCTGCTCTAAAATATGCTCTGTACCATGGTTAGTTATGGAATAGGCAAGCGGTTTCAGAGGTAGTCCAGCAGTTTCATATTATGTCTCTTTAAATGCATAGGGTATGTCCACCTTAACTGTTAAGGAGATTAAAGATACCAGCTGTATTATTAAATTAATGGCAATTTAACACTGCTTTTTAGTTTCTTAAATTGAACATCTGTAAAATAAATATGAAGTTATTAATAAGATTTCTACCAAAGTGCAGAATAGCATTTCTGAATATAATCATAAACTTTTCTCAGGAAAGTGGCAGTAAATGAGGACTTTGCGTACAGGTTAACCTTATTCTGTAAATTCTACCATTTCACAAAAGGGAAAAAAACCACTTTGCATAGAAATTGCTTTGCTTCTCTGTAAACCTGCCACTGAAAAGGAAAAGGAATAAGTTGTTGCACTTTGTATTTTTAAATGTCATAAAATGTATATAGAATGTAGAGTATCACAACTATAATAAACTAATATTTCTAGAAAGAATGAAGGTTTCATGTAGAATAAGATTTTTGTATCACTTTAGGTACTGAAGGACTGTAAGACTTAGGCTGAGACACTAACATATGAAAGATTAAAAGAGCAAAATATGCAGATCTCAGTGAAAAGAAAAATGCGTAGGAAGTGTCATGACAATTGCCAAGAAGTAGAGCCAACTGAATTATTCACTATAAATACTATTAATTAGAAATTTTGTCCTTTTTCTCTATCTGTGAATTGCTTGCAAACTAATGCTGAATCTGTGAATATATTCGTTATTCATACGTATTTCCCTATGGCCTGTTCACAGCTGCTCATATTGACTAGTCACTATTTGTTATTTTTAGTGTATGATTGCTCATCTTATATGGTATTGTTTTTGCTCTCAGATTGGCTCATACTGCACTATACTAAATAGGATAACAAAGAATAAGAGATAATGGTGAATTATGACTGCCATCCTATGAACAAATTTTAGACAAATAATTATTCGTACTAACTTCAAAAAGATATCCAGGATTCACAGACTTTTTTGGATGGTTTGTTGCAATCTGTGTAATCAGGAACAATGGACAATAATGGCTCATGCAGAACAATTAACTCACTGATGCATATTACTGAGGATATTTGTATATTATGATCTACATTATTTGACCAGCTGTTCCTAGTCTGTTCATATGTGATCACAATGGCTCCCATAATCACCTATGCAGTATTAGTTACTTATTTTTTAAAAGCTGCATTTTGCAGACAAAGAAGCTTGGTATAATAATAGGAAGTGCTGTAACACGCTGACAGCTGGAACTGGATGATAAATAAAGCAAAGATATTGCAAGTTAAGAAAATATTCTGAACATTAGCAGTTCTTCCAGAAATGATTACCATAAACCCACCATGGACTCACAGTTTTAATTCATACCAGGAAGGGTAGCCATCCTTTCAGATCAAGGGATGGGTTCTGGTTGTCATTATGAACTGCAAAACCTTTCATCACTAACAACCGTATTGCATCTAACCTCAATGTCATATCTGTAGATCTGCATGGTTGAATTTCAGCTGTCCTACTTATATGCATCTTAAAAGTAGATAGCAAACGCATGATAGTCGTTCTATAATGAAAGGCTAGGCAGATAAGCGTCTCATTCAGACAATGCATTCTAAGCTAAGATAAATGTTCTAGACAATGTCCTCTGGAGATGCCTTTCTCTCTTCACTAACTGCTGAAAGATACTTGAACTGGTTACATCACTTTGATATAGCTAAAATCAGCTTACACTAATTGCAGCATGGCCACTAAAACTTCAGGGTACAAGAAGATTGCCTCTCCTCCCAGATTATATTTTAAGGTGATGATTCTGCATTCAATTCTCTGGGGTGAAGAAGCAGTGGAAACAAATTTTATCAGGCTGAGAAATACTTAAGAATGGTGTCTTTGCTTCTTTTATGGGTAGAGATTACCATGTAACAAGCCTTTGGTATTAGGGATAGTTTGAGCCTGAAATCCCAGAAGTATTAGAAAGAACATCAGTTGGTGTTCTTTTCCTGGGAAATTATTTTTGAAATTTAACTATAATGATTATTGCAGAGGTTGGAATGAGAATTACAGTTGAATGTCAACAGGATGCAGGGAGAAATTAAGATGGAAAAGTTGATGGCTTAAGATAAAAGACAGGTAGATCAGTTGCCAGTTTCCATCATAGACAAAACAGACTCAACTAGGGTAATATTTATTTAATTTATCACCAATTAGAGTATGATGGTGAGAAATAAAGTAAAAAAAAAAAAAAAGAAAAACCCAACTAAACCAACATCTTCACCCTCCAATTTCTCAGGCTGAACGTAACCCCTTCAATTTCCACTCCTCTGTCTTCTTCCCCAACCTTCCAAGTGGCAGAGGAGGATCGGGAATGGGGGATTATTGTCTGCCCATAACAGTTCTCTTCTGCTCCAGCATGGGTCCTCTTCATGGACTGCAGTGCTTCAGGATAAACTTTCTCCAACATGGGTCCTCCATGGGCTACAGTTCCTGTCAGGAGCTTCCTCTAGCTTTGGTTCTTCACAGGCTGCAACTTCCTTCAGACCATATCTACCTGCTATAGGAAACAACCTTCTATAGGTTACAGGGAAATAACTACTCCAGTGGGATCTCAACCTCAGTCTGCAGGAGAATCTCTGCTTCAGCACCTGAAGCACCTACTTCTTCACTGACTTTGGTGTTAGCAGTGCTGTTTCTCACATTCCTCCTGCCCCTCAAAACTGCTGCAAAGCATGTCATCCTTTATTAAATGTGTTTTCCTTGAGGCATCACCGTCTTAGCCGAGGGATTTAGCTGTGTCTTGTGGTGGGTCTTTTCTATCCTTAGAGATAAATTCCGTCATTTTCTCCAAAATTCATTTTCTTTTGAACCTCCAGATTTGTAAGCATTAGTATCTCACCTCTTATGTATTATTTGATAGTATTTTGTTAATCAAAACCACCTTTTTTCCACAATTAAATAGAATGATACAAGGTTAATGCTGTTTTTAACTGACAGTGAGAAAATAACAAATAATGGCCTGCTTATCAATAAACTGCCCAACACAAAGTAGAGAAAAATCTCTGCTCTAAACTGGACTAATTGTATTATCTTCAGAAATCATGAAATCGCATAAGTAAAATTATAAAAATTTAACATGTTACCCTAGAAACTGTGAATAATCCACTCTTGGGGTGTCCTGAGAGGACAAAACCCTGAGCAGTCTGATCATATTTCAAAGTTGCCCTGCTTTGATTGTAGTTTTGGACTATATGACTTCCAAGTGTTCTTTCCAGTGTAAGCACTTACATATTTTTAAGCACTTACATTTACTTTATCTTACCATTTAACATCTTCCCTTATATATATATACATATATATAAATTTTATTATTTGTAATAATTATCTCTGATTTATAACTTTTTGTACAATTTGTGGTTTTAAGCAATTATTTTGTCTTATTCTAGATGAAGAAAAACCAAAATGCATGCATAAAGGCAATCAGATACATAGTTACTGCCAAATGCCAAAAGCTTCACATCATAGACTTTATACAGCTACGAACACAGTGAGGTCATGTTCAGAATACTCTTACATAACCCACTGCTAATGTCTGCATCTTTAAAGACTGAGGATCCTTGTAACCTTTTGGATGTATAATGTGTTTTCTGTCTCTCTACAACCTTCTGAAAAGATCGGAAACTTCTCCATTAAGTGAATGATGTAGTTTAACTGCCTTGCATCCAAAAGTAATAAACTTTTAAATAAGAACATTATAATGCAGCTTGATGAAATTGTACCTTAGCTGAAGGAAATATAAAGCAATTTTGTCAAGATAATATAGTGAGTAAGACGCAACAATTCATTTGACCAAATGTAAGTCTCTGCCTCTTAAGTTATTCGCTCTACATGTCCATTACAGTCAATAGAGAGAAAGAGGCACTTCCGATAAGCAGTCAATCTTGGTTTTATAGTAGATGTATAAAATAGATCAAATGAATAGCACTCTTGCGATTGACTAGAAAGGAACCTAGGAGTACTACTCAGATGTAAATGAATCACACTGCAGTTCCCGACTCCCACTTAACAACCATTAGACTAGATGTGAACAGAATTTGGAATGATAGTTTCAAAGGGAATTTCAAATGCTAATTTTGGTTTTATTCCAAGCTTAATATTTTTTTCTTCTCAGAAAATAAACTTTATTTTATTAATTTTGATTCAGAATAATGAATTAAAAAAATATTTAATATCTAAGTAAACTAGAATAACTTTGAAGATTGTCCTTGGCTTATTTTAAAATGAAATGGGTATTTTAATATTATTTCATGAATACATGTACTTAAAATAGAATTTCATAATATATCTTAAAATTTATTTTTACAGGTGTCAGGCAATTTAATATTCAGATGAAAGTAAATGTGTGTTTAGCTTAGAAGAAAATTAATTTTGTGATGGAAAGAGTTTTGGGGAACAATTTTTAAAATTCCACAGGAGACTGTTTTGTAGTGTCATCTTTAGTTCTAACCATACACTGATTCCTATGGTTAATCATGAGAACTGACACATGTATCCTAAGAAGGAAAATCAGCTGGTATGTATGAAGACAAGCTCATTATGTAGGTCAGTGAATGATTCACAGTAAATTATTTATCATGGAAATGTAGTCTCTCATAATGAGTTGTCTCAGAGCAAATAACCAATTTAATTTTGAGTAAATATATGAAACACTGTATAAATATTCCTGTTGTCTAAATTGCTTGCGTTTATGATGATGTTTTCATACAACATTGGACTCTTCATCTGGGAAAAAGCTAGTAATATTTTGAAGCTCCACCAGGAATGCCACTTTTATTAATCATAAAGTCCAGGAGAAATCCTATGAAGATCAGGGAGTCAATAATAGTCTGGACAGACCAAGTTATGTACAGCATTCATCACAGGAAAGTCATATGTGTAAGGCCAGAGGTTAATACTTAGAGATGAAAGATAGGTATTCATGGAAGATATAGAATGCTAAAAACTACAATTCCTTATTCTATATTCTTCACTTAAACATTTCTTTGACATTTGCTTTTACAATTGCTTGAGAATTCTCTATAATTTTAAAGACCACTCCTGTTTTCAGGTAACAGAAACTAGTGTTTCTGCGCTACTTCGTAGTTTGTTTGGTTTTTTTCTTCCCTCAAATTACATAAAGGTAACTCATGGCAGCTGATGGTTAGTTGTTGTTAACCAGCACCATCAACTCATGTAAGATACCAAACTATTGAAATACTGCTTATGAAAAACAAACTAAAACCAAAAATCATACTGAGGGAACAAACTACTTACTTAGTTGCTTAGTTTTGCTAGCACATGTTTTGAGAAAAGACAAATTGATAATTTGTCCTTTTCCTACATCACTGTTTGACTACCAGTTCTTATTCTTCAGGCTCTGACAACAGGATATTGCAGAATTTCTGAGGATGCTGCAATTAACTACTCAGTACTTTCCATAAAAAGTTATTTACTTTCACAGCTGCAAGACTGAGATGGAAGTTCAGCCTGATTTTTAAAATCTTTAGCTCCCATAAAATTCAGCTATCACTGTCTACCCTCTCCAAGCCTGGTAAAAAAACCCAAACAACAAACCAAACCAAACAATACCAAACAGTAAAGAGGTGTTACAGCCTTTCATCCTGCATCCTTGCCACTCCCACTTATATTATCCTTCTTCGAGTTAGCTGCATAATGTGTTCAAAGCTTTTTAGTTTCAGTCTGATGCAAGCCTATAAATGCTTACAGTTGTTAAGGTCTGCTTTCATAGAATTCCAGGACTATCAGAGATTCAGTCTAGAAGGAACTTATCATGTTTCTAATTCAAACTGCTGCTGAAATTAGTGTCAGCTCTTAGGTCAGACCAGGTAGCTCAGGACTTCAGCATGTCCCTAAAAACCTGCAAGGATTGAGCCTGAACAACTTGTGGCTTAACTGCTTTCATGGACAAAAGTTTTTTGTTATACCCTATATGAATATTTTTCATCTCAGTTTATGCCTGCTGGTTCTCACCCTCCCACTTTGCACTGCTGTTCAGGCTTTTCACCCTGCAGGTACCAGAGGACTGTTTTTAAGGGCTCCTGCAACTGGCTCTTCGCCAAGCCAGCTTCAGTTCCTCAGCTCTTGTTGAAAGGCAAAGTGCTACAGCCTTGATCATCCTGGTGGCCCTCCATAAGACTTGCCCTAGTTTATCAATAACTTTCTTATTTTGGAAGGGGCAGGAAGAACAAAACTAGATGCAAGATCTAGAAAAAAAGAAATTTTACAAGGAAAAATCCTGGATTCTAAACCTGAAATGGTGTAATCCTCTTTGTATGCATAGAACATGGGACAAGAGAAGACACAAGGGTGCAGCCCTACAGAAAGGAATTCAGGAATTTTGTTTAATGTTAAACTCCGTATGAGTCAACAATGTATTGTGCATCATTTCAGTTTATAGTTTTTGGTTTTTGTTTGGTTTTTTTTCTTTCCCCTTTTAGTTTTATATGCTCTCCCCTTGATATTTCCCTTATCATTATTATTATTAGTGGCAGTAGTTTTACATTATACTTCAGTTATTGAGCTATTCTTATCTTAACCCCAGAGGAGTATTCTTTCAGTTCTCCTCCCCATCCTCCCCAGAGCAGGGGAAGGGTGGGGAAGGGGTGTGAGCGAGTAGTGACGCGTTTCTGAGTTACGTCTGGGCTTAAACCATGACAGTATGGTGCTTCTGCACATTTTGTGAGCGTTTGGATAATGACAAACTTATTTAATTCTGCAGTTCTTTCTCAGCTGATGGATAAGTGGCTCAGCTTGAATCCATGCTTACTTCACAGGACTGATTTGTTTGAAAGAAATCTGGATAGGCTATGGGTTCACAAGAAAAGAACAGAAAAATTTTTCCTTCTGGTATAGTTGTGCAAGAGTTTTTCAAAGCTACCTACTTTGGGGTCTGAGTCAAGAATATACATGGTTATGCATGCAATAGTAAACCATCTGGGTGAGTTATTGTAATGTTTACTTTTAATGGAATAGTTAGCAACTACATTCATTTGAGCAATTTTAAAAAATCCAAAATATTCCCACCTGCTGCTCTGACTACCTAGCTGTCTGCAACACTAATTCGTTGATGTTTGTGATTTATATATAAATATATTTTCTCTTATTCCCACCTCATAGAAGAAACACCAGCTAAGAATAGTTTATTTTTCTTAGGTAATTTAGACACTGGTCTAGCTCTGAATTTGGATTCTTTCTTTGAATGAATATCTATTATTCACCTCTTTCCAGACAGTCTGAAAGGTGTTGGAGTATGTTGGAGACAACCTTTTAGTGCAGATATGGGACAGTGATTTTAAATCACAAGTGATTTAAAATCCCCATAATAGGGGATAACAGACTGAGAATCAAAAGATAAATATAGAATGGATGACAGTGATCAAAAAGAATGGGACTCAGGTGCTCTAGTAATTAGGTTTCTTATCTTAGCTAGTTATCTGATCTCTCTCTTTGGTCAGCCTTTTATAAGTGTCTGTCTATACAGACTATTATCTATCATTATCAATGAAGAAAGATTTAATTAGTTTAGGCTAGACCCTAACTTTAAGAAATGTAAAATTACCTGAGAAGAATACTATTTTGCACATGGAAAACCACATTAGGAATGCAGTTTTTGGAAAAGTCTGATGCTCAGATAATTCATTACAGTAACAAATATCTACTGATTTACAGACAGTATTGAAAAATATTAGCCACATTTAGTGATTTAAAATGTGTTTGGAAAAAAATCACACTACAAATGTTCTGTACCTCTATAGCAATTGCTCAATAATTACTGTAAACTATTTGAGAGTAAGACAAGCTGGATGCATATGCACACATATTTGGGGAGCTGTATAGCAGCACAGTGTATGGGACTGCACCGTGTCATGGTGCAGGGGAAAGAGACAAACCAAAGTTCCTGGGCTTTCATGCTGGGCCACAACAACCCCATGCAACGCTACAGGCTTGAGGAAGAGTGGCTGGAAAGCTGCTCAGTGGAAAAAGCCTGGGGAATGTTGGTGAAATAGTGTGGCCAGCAGGACTAAGGAAGCAATTGCTCCCCTGTACTCAGCACTGGTGAGGCCACACCTTGAATACTGTGTTCAGTTTTAGGCCCCTCACTACAAGATAGACGTAGAGGTGCTGGAGTAAGTCCAAAGAAAAGCAACAAAGCTGGTGGAGGGTCTAGAACACAAGTCTTATGAGGAACTGCTTAAGGAACTGGGGTTATTTAGTCTGGAGAAATGGAGGCTGAGGGGAGACCTTATCACATTCTACAACTGTTTAAAAAGGGGTTGTTGGGAAGCAGGTGTTGGTCTTTTTTCCCAGGTAAGAAGTGATAGAAGAAGAAGCAGCCATAGGTTGCACCAGGGGACATTTAGATTGGATGTTAGGAAAAACTTCACTGTTGGGGTTGTCAAGCATTAGACCAGGCTGTCCAGGGAACTGGTTGAGTCACCATCCCTGAAGGTATTTAAAAGACATGTAGATGTGGACATGGTTTAGTGGTGGAGTTGGTAGTGTTAGACTGATGGTCTTTTTCAACCTAAATGATTCAGTGACTTTATGATTTTAGGATAGTAACAGGGGTAAACTACAAAGACCATGTATTTAAACTGCATATAAGTTGTAGAACAGTGACCTAGAATTAATAGTACAGAGATTAAAAATACAAGAAATTTCTTTATTGTAGGAATAAAAACGTACTATTAATTACTTCAGAATAATATGTTAAAGATTTGTACTCTGTTAAGCCATTCTGTGTTGTGTAAGATAATTTTAAATTGCTTGACAGTAAAATCTCCACTTGACACAAGGTAATTATAACACATGAATGGATTTAAAAATCAATAATTTGAGATAAATTATTACAGATAAACAAATAAATTGCCAAAGTCCCTGAATAAGCTCCTCATTGCAGTTTTCTTGGATTCTAGTTATCCTACAATAAACTGCCTATTTATTTATTGGGTTGGTTTTTTATTTATCTGAAAATAGTTGCTCAAGGAATCTCTTATGACTAGAAATGAAGATAACAAAGGGCATATAAAATTCACTGTATTAATTAAATTTAAATGAATTAAAAGTGATTGATGAATATGAAAACAAAATTATCTAAGAGGCCACATTGAAAATTTACAAGATATTTTCTAAAAGAAGAAATAACTTATGAAAATGGGGCAGGGTGGTATCAGAGGGAGAAAAGTGAATCAGATGTAGTTCACACAAACAATGACATCACTGAAAATTTTAGCTTTCTAGCCCTTCAGAGTGGGTAAATATTACTGTTTCAGTTTGCAAGAGTGCACTGCTGAAGCAAATTTCCCAGTTGGTAGCAACTACACATCTTTCTTGCCCTGTGGTTCACATAATGCTCTTTTACTACATACTTAAAATACCTTCTAAATTTGACTGAGCTGAGATACTCACCTATGTAGGAAACCTATGAACATTACTCATTTAAGGTCATTTTGTCCCTGAAACTAAGTTAGAAGCAGTCTGAAGCAAATGCTTGTGAATGCATGCAATGTATATGCTGGGTTTTAAATATTCTGCTCTATAGTTCTCTTTATATTGAATCACGCTATTTGATTTGTATAAATTGTTGTAAAGAAATTTTGATAATGATGGGAGGAATAGTAATGGACCAAGGAAAGGGTTAAGAGTTTTCTTCAAACTATGCATTGTCTTAACTTAGAATAGCAAACACGTATGTTCTTGTTCTTGCTAGTCTTGTAGTTAAACTATAAACCAGAATAGAATAGGTAACTCAAACACATTGCTTAAATCAGGGACCCTTTTCCCTCAAGAAGATGAATATCTGACAGGAGCCTGTTTCAGCTAGTCTCTAAGAGACTTGAGGTTGCCAGCTGGGGAAACTGTGTCAAGGGTGAAAAGTGGATAGCGAGGAAGACCTCCTACTTCATCCAGAAGACCCTGGCCCAAGACCAACAGATGGCAGTGCACAGGCATAGGCGGGAGGGAAATGGTAGTAATGAGTTCTTGGAACTAATTGTAATAATCTCCTCCTGTGCTTGTGAAATCTGATGAATATGTATGTTTGTGTGCAATAAATATCTACCTTGTTGAGCTCTCAGTGTGCAAGTTAGGTGGAGTGATCCCCCTCGCACCCGGCGCTGCAATAAACATATCTGCTTTATAAGTCTTTGTGAGTTATGAAGTTCTATTCCATAAATCAATAATGAACCAGTACTACTGCCTCAAGTAATAGATATTAATAAGCATTTGCTAAAGCATTTTATCTGCATCCGTATATATCTATAGAAGCATACATCTTCGAATGGATTGTTATTGCTGTAAGGTGAACTACTCAAAACAATTAGATCAGTGACTTAAATATTTCCAGGCAGTGCTAATAAAGCATTACTTTTGGTTCTTAGGAAACCACAGCCTGAAGTCCATTGAAGACTGAAGAAAATGTGATTTTAAGAAGGTGCCCCAAAAGAACAAGCACAAGAAGACAGAAGCCGTGAAATACTTGCACAAGGTGATACTGGAGGTTTGAGAGCTATAAGCAGCCGCCCCAAATGATCAACTTCTGTTCATTTGGAGCCTGGCAAGACCTGTTTAAGGACAGCAAGTTGACTGTGTTAAAAAACGTATAAAATAATTCTAAATGGACCCAGAGTCAAAAAAGAACAACCTTGGGTCAAACTTTTTGCAGCAAAGACCTTAAGGCAGTGGTGACTTCCTGTGGTCCCTACCCATTTCTTATTGAAGAAGTCTAACAGCATTGACCTTAGAACCTAGAAGGACCTGAAAAGAGTGAGCAAAGCATAAACTGAAGACATATATTATGGAAAATGTGTGCATATCAGTTCTATGAGGATTATTTTGGAAAAAGCTGCAATAATTGCATAATTTGGATTTACTGTAAAATATATAGATTGAATTGCTGAAACTTAATGTAGTCCATGTGTATATATTATAAATTAATTCTTGGCTTCACATACAAAGTGTGTTTCTTTAGTATACATAACCTGAACATGATGTTTGGTCTTGCACCTTGCCTTTGAGGCTTTGTTGAAATGTGGATGCATTGAAAGGTCCATCCTAAGTTAGTCCTCAAGGATGATTCTCTTTGTCCTAGCAGGATTAAGATAAGATGTTCTAGAAAAGCTTTTTATGTTCTTTCACAGTCATTGACATGAAAAATTCAGATTAAATTCCTGTCTTGTAGATGATTGAAATTAGACGGGATGACTCTCACTTGCAATGCTCAAAAAGGGCCTACGAGAAATCTGGAAAGGGACTTTTTACAAGAGCATGTAGTGATAGAACAAGGGGGAATGGCTATAATATGGAAGGGGGTAGATTTAGATTATATATTAGGAAGAAGTTCTTTACTAGAAAAGTGGTGTGATATTGGAATAGGCTGCCCAGAGAAGATGTGAATGCTCCATTCCTGGAAGCGTTGAAGGTAGGTTGGATGGGGCTTTGAGTGACCTAGTCTAGTGGAAGGTGTTCCTCTTCATTACAGGGGGTTTGGAAGTAGATGAGCTTTAAGGTCCTTTCCAACCCAAACCATTCTATGATTTTATGATTCTATAATTCTATGATTCTGTGATCCTATGATTTGCGTTGGGCTCATTGGGTTCAATGAATATTGTAGACTAAATCCCAAAGTCAGTTTTTCAAAACTCCCCTTGACTTCCCTGCTAAAGGAAAATAAATAAATGCAGACTTCAGCATGAATAATTAACCCTTGATCAATCAGTCCTATTAAACTGAAACAAACATTTCTTTTACTTTGGAATGAAAGGTTTCTATTTCTTCCTGATAACTAGAGGATGGTTCTTTGTTGTGGTGTTTCTGGGGGTTTTTCTGTTTTGTTTGGGTTTTTTTGATGACAACTTTTCATTGCAACTTCTATTACAAGTAAATAGTTGTACAAAGGAGAGCTTTATTTGATTTTTTAAATTGAACAAAAAGAAAAAAAATCATGGTATTCACTGTATTTTATCCTCTCTGATGCCCTTCAGTTAAGCAGCTTAGTTCTTCTTCTCACTATCTTTCCATCCTTTTGGCGCAACAACTGTTCCTTTCCATCAACCATTCTGAGGCTGGAAAAGCAAATTATTTCTCCCCTGCTGACATTACATCTCACAGACTTCAGTAGGTTTCTGATTATGTACTCAAGCTCAAGCAGTTTTCTTCCATTTTCAGTCTTTTTAGGATTTGTTTCTGTATTGCACATGCATCTTCTCATCTAAGAATTCAAATTACTTATGTCCAATAGTTTTTGATGCCTGGGCCTCACTATACCTCCTGTGGTTCAGCACAAAATTGCTTTTTCATCTTAAAAATAGAATGAGAATGTGAGCTGTGTCTTTTTGGTAGCCTAAACACTGAAAGATATGATTACAGAGCTGAAGGAAATTTTGTCTTGAGCCAGTATGTGTCAAAGTGAACTTTCATGGTCTACTGACTCAAGAAAATCAAAATGTCACTGAAAGAAAGTGATATTTCAGTGTATGCAATCCATCACTTTATTTTAATGTATCTAGCTCTGCCTTTGACTCTGCATAGACTTAGCTGCAAAGTGTTTAGCCTTATGCAGAAACAAATGAAATATAATTGCTTGAAAAAGCCAAGAAAATTACAAAAGTTAAAAAAATTAATTTAATGAGAAAACAAGAATGCAATTCTAATGGAAGTCATTTTACAGGCACTTTTACAAAGGAGTTTTAGATATTGCTGGAACTACTTTTTCAATTGCACCATTTATGACTGTTATCACAGCATACTACTTCCGAAAGATTTTCCCTTATGAGTTCATCCAAATAGTCTCAAACTCATGAATATTTAAGATGCGAAGTGTAGCCTTCGACTTTCTATAGAATCTTTGTGCACTTAACATTAATTATCCGGTCAGATTTTACGTTCTCTCATCTATTAAAATAATACCTTCCTTATTGTGTTAGTAGTATTTCAATTCCTATGTATTTTACTTTCATTTACATACTAAAACTTTTAGTATAATAAAATAAAATTATAATGCTGTGGTGGCTCATTGTGTTGTCATAAGCATGTCTGTCAAGTATGTAAGCAAATAAGTATGTAAAACATGGGAAGGGAAGGAAAAGAAGAGGGATGGGAATAGAGAGAGAAAATAAAATACTAATTATGAAAATTCTGAATATCTTAGTGATTGAAAATAAACAAATACATATTCAAGTAATTAAATAGTTTGACTTTTAGGGTTATTAGGACACTCCTACTGGATTCGGTGGAAGTTATGTCTGATTAAGGTTTCAGATCACTTTATTTTTATCCTTTAGCAGGGAAATCAAGGGGAGTTTTGAAAAGTTGATATTCAGTCCTTCCATTTAAAAGTCAGAATGAGCTTGACACAAATCACAGAATCATAGTATGATGAACAAATGACCTTGCATCAAAGAATATATTATTTATATTAAGCTTAATTTACTGGTAACAAACTAGACTAAGACAGTTCTGAAAAGTTAAGTTGGAAAAAAAGTGAAGTGACAGTCCAGTGCCCATGTTAAATGTGATGATTGAATACAAGATGCAAGTTCTTTATACAGAATTTATAAAATCCAGCAGTTTATGAAAAATTACTGGTACTGTAAAAGAGTATCTAGAAGAAAACAGTAGAAAAGAAGGCTTCTAGCCAAACATCATCAAGGAACAAGAATAGGAGATACAAACCAACTCCAAAACCAGCACTGTGCTGTAGGTGCAAAAGCTTCATTATATTACATTTTGTAAAGAGAACTTTGCATAAAAAGTAGTGCTTTGGTTTTACAAGTTAAATTTAAAATTACAGATACTATTATCAATGACTTAACTTTCCAACATTCTAGGAAGAAATGAATCTATAGAAAGATATGAATGTAATTAAAAAGGATATCAGCCTGCACGCTGCTAGGCTAACAGTTGGCATTCTCTAGCAGGAGTCCACTGTACATGAATTTTGATGCTACAGGTTATAGGCAGTCTGTGGGAAATGTAATGAAAAGTGAGGCAGAAACTGAGCTTGAACACAAAAATTAAACATCTGAACATGCTGTCCATATGTTCTCTGCTAGGGTTTGTGATACCTTACTTGTATATCAGTTAAGTTTATTATTGATCCTTATAATTTGTGTAGATGCACACCAGACAAAATGAAGAAAAACTCTGTATAAACTTCTGATAAAGGATTCTATTTAATAATCTTTAACAGAAACTCTTACAGAACATTAAAGAATGATGATTAAGTTTATTAGAAGGGTCATCCAGGTTAGGTGGTTTACATCTTGACATTTAAACCTGTCCTTCTTATTTGAACTGCTATTAGAAAGCGTTACGCAACATAAGGATGAAAAAAATGTGATATTTAGTGGCTGCTTGACTTTACCATGTATCTGCAACTGTTTGCTTTCCTCAGCTTTTCTTCTCTATTATTTTACATGCTTATTAAATGTATGGTCTTTCAAACATGCTTTCATCCTCAAATCTGTGTACTAAGCATCAGTTGTCCTGTTCATGCTACGGAAATAATACATAGCAACAAGAAAACTCTGGTAAACAGAACAGTAAAAAATAATGATGGTTCAGACAGAAAAATTAATTTGAGATAACAGACAAAATGGTAATAACTTCAGTATTGTGGATGGCAAAGCTGGTTTTCTAAGGACCTTTAATTTTTTCTTAATTGGATCTCAACTCAAGATTAAAATTCCACAACATTAATTGTAAAAGCTTAGTACTGTACAGATAGAAGAATTAATGCTGATTCCATTTGTCGCCAGTTACTTCAATTCCTCAGTTTATGATTTAGCCTGTGTTGTGGTTAAAGCCCAGATGGTAACTCAGAACCACACTGCTGCTCACACACACACTCTTCCCCTCCCTTCCCCTCCTCCAGGTTGGATGGGGAGAAGAATTGAAAGAATGTAAACCTCACAGGTTGAGATAAGATCAGCCCAATAACTAAAGTATAATACAAAACTACTACCACTAATAATAAAGGGAAATAACAAAAGAAGAGAATAAAAAACTAAAAGGGGAAAGGAAAGAAAACAATGAACACAAGTAATGCACAACAAAATTGCTTAACACCTGCTGACCACTACCCAGCCCAACTTGAGCATTTATCTGGGCCTTCCAGGTAACTCCCCCCCAGTAAATATACTGGGCATGATGTGCTGCGGTGTAGGATACCCTTTTGGCTAGTTTGGGTCAGATGTCCTGTCTCTGCTTCCTCCTGGCTTCTTGAGCCCCTCCTCACTGGCAGAGCATGAGACTGAAAAGTCCTTGATCACGGTAAACATTACTTAGCAACAACTAAAAACAACAGTGTGCAATCAACAATGTTCTCAGACTAAAGCTGATGCACAGCATTGCACCACCTACTAAGAAGGAGAAAAATAACTGAACACAGGACATCCTAATAGTAAATCACAACCCTTTTTTGAAACTGAGCAACAGTACCAGTGAAAGCAAGTTCAAGCTGCATCATACTTCACAGACAACTGTTAAGCCACAGAAGCAGAACATCCTCA
Organism: Psittacus erithacus; assembly: GCA_009867235.2. Taxonomy (NCBI): domain Eukaryota; kingdom Metazoa; phylum Chordata; class Aves; order Psittaciformes; family Psittacidae; genus Psittacus; species Psittacus erithacus. Next base: position 26,196 of record WYDI02015462.1, read on the forward strand.
ATGTTTTATTACCTCTAGCAACTGTAATAAACTAGTTTTCCTCTTCCCCCTTCCCTGAGTATTCAAAATACTTGACAGGTTCTTGGTGTTGTAGATAAATGCACATCTGCAGACAGTTCACTTCAGAACAACATGAACCATTTAATGTTTGCTTTAAATCAAAGAAACACGGAAAGTACTGGGATCTGTATTTGAATTAGGATATCACATTTGAAGTAGGAAGCAAAATATTATTTCAGTGAAGCAAATCAGTTTTATCATGACAGCATGATAAAAGGTACATTGAATTTGGATTCTTCTGCCTTAGAGAATTGTTTGAAAAGCTTTGTGTTATGCATATTGCTTTCTTGTTAATGTCTCCATAAGACCCTGTAAACTGTTGAAAATTCACAGATAAAGAGTTTGAACTGCATGATCTAAAGAAAAAGAGTTGTTCAAAAACTAAATAGTTCGTTCAGCAAAGTGATGGAAAACTTAAAAGGATGGTTTGCTTTACAGAGGTTTATAGACTAAAAAAACCCAACCTGGATTATTAGCCTATGATCTTCTACATTTCTTTAGTGAATGTCTATTAGGAGAGTATGAACATAAATCAGCCCAGTATGTCAACTGTGACACAAGTGACCACAGGACTTCATGTCTTTCAAACAAAGCTTTATTCCATTTTAAGACCAGCTGAAATTTTTGTCGATTGGTCCAATTCATGATGAAGTCATCAGTCAAGTTGTTGAAATCCTTCAAAACAATGCACTTTCTCTGACTGGATCTAGGAGAAAAGGTGCCTGAGAGTTTAATTCTTTCAGTCACTTCCAGTAGGTTCTACTATTCTCTGACTACTTTCTGAACTTCTGGATTTCTCTTTCACTGTTATCAGCCTCATAAATCTTCCCCATGTCCTCTGTGACAGTCTGGCACGTTTATAAGTGAAGTGTCTTTTGGTTTGCTCATGTCAAATTAAGCAACACAAGGATCCCTTTGAAACAGATGCAGACCAGCTCTTCACTGTATAAATAACATGCAAGCTGGGGGAAATCTCCAATGTTATTGGATTTTATAAGTGTAGAGAGAAATGTAAAGAATTTACACAGTAATGTGAATAAAACCACTTTATTTCAGATGACTTACTTCATGGCACTTCGTACTATTGACACCAAAGCATTGCAGTGTCATTTTTCAGAAGTATTTTATTAACAGTAAGAAAGAAAAATGGCTGCTTTACAGATATAATTGAATGCAAGTTTATTACTGAGTTTCTCCTTGGTGTTTCTTACAAGATTATTAGATTTATTTGCACACCATCATTTTGGGGGAAAAAATCAGTCCGTCCTAGATGATATATAAGTCATCTTTGGTTAAAAATCAGTAGTTTATTTGAGCAACAGAACACAATAGAGTTACTATGGGTATATATTATCCTTACGACTAACATCAAATTTAATTTATATACCTGTTTAGAGACAAACTTTGAGATGAGTCTTGTGTGAAATTGAGGACCTATAGGAAATAAAATCATTGTACATATGATTATCTTCACTTTTGGGTAAGAAACTTAGCAGAAGAGGTCTGGAAGAACCCATTTTGCTACTAAAGCACTGATAAAGCACCCTCAGGAAACGTCTTCCCTCACTGAACAGAGATTGAATCAAAATGACAGGTCCTTTTGGAGGTTGAGATTCTGCTGCTTAGACCTTGACAACAGATGTTGCCCACAAGATTAAGTGACATCTTAAGTTGTGGTGGTATCTTTCCTGTTTTCCATCACCTGTTTTAGAAGATGGTGGCCTTCTGAAAACTCTCTGTTTTGCCTGCCTACACTGAATACATACCAGGGAGCAGGGAGGACAGAGCAACCTGGGTTCCTGGTGCCAGGAGTGATGGGGTTTTCCTGTGATGGCCAGCGCAGGACCTAATATCCAGGACTGACGTGGTTTAAGCCCAGCTGGTAACTCAGTGCAACACAGCCATTAGCTCACTCCCCGCTCCTTCCTTCCATCAGCTCCAAGAGGGATGGAGAGGAGAATCGAAAGAATGTAACTCCCATTGGCTGAGATAAGAACAGTCCAGTAACTAAGGTATAACACAAATCACTGCTGCTACCACCAATAATAACAATGATAAG
>WYDI02015462.1:28414-39985 GCA_009867235.2 Psittacus erithacus
TGGTATGGAATACCTCTTTGGCTAGTTTGGATCAGGTGTCCTGTCTCTGCTTCCTCCCAGCTTCCCCTCCTCCCTGGTAAAGCATGAGGCTCAGAAAGTCCTTGATCAGAGTAAACATTACTGAGCAGCAACTGAAAGCATCAGTGTTATCAGCGCTGTTCCCAGGATGAAAGTCAAAACCACAGCACTGCACCAGCTACTGAGAAGGAGAAAAATGACTGCTACTGCTGAACCCAGGACAAGGGTTCATCCCACCACCCCAGCCAGTAGCAGGGCAGCCAGGAGTCACTGAGGCATTGGGCACCTGTCTGGAGGAGACCCAGGTCAAAGCTGGTCTTAGACATGGGCCCATGGGTGAGCCTGGCTCAGCAGGACTCATGGCTGGGCAGGGCAGGTCCGTGGGAGCTGGAGACTGACCTTGCTGCTGGGGCAGAGTCTGACAGCCCCAGGGAGCTGAAATAGTGTCCTTGGCTTTGGGTAGAGGGGGGAGGAAACCAGAGAAGGCTTGGCAGGGACAGTAAGGCTTGGTGACATCCACAGGACCCTGTCAGAGGGATCAGTTAGATGACCTAACATCTGACCGCTATCTGTGGAGAGCTAAATTGAACTACATGATTTTAAATGTCAGCTAGATATTTAAGCTTCTATTTAGCCGGTGGTGATCTAATCACAGTCAAGGTAGCAAAAGAGTTATTCAGAAGACAGATACAATCATGTATTCTAATACTAGATGCCTAGGTCTCCAGATTGCCACTTACTGTCTGTGATTTAGATAGCTCTGTAAGAGCTAGATATCTTTACAAGCACCTACGCTGTAAACAAGAGAAGCTAGTTGTCTGAATCTACAGCTTAACCTCACCCTTAGAGGTTAACTCACATACTTACCCATTCAGTGGTTTTTAGTGCCCTATGACATGCCTGAATGGCTTTCACTGCTGTATCAAAAGTCCTGGGTGTTCTACAGTTTACTTTTGTTGTAACCCTCATCTATACAGATGCTTAATATACATGATGTGCATCATCTGAGTCCTAGACTCAGAGGAAGACTTAAGTAGCAGGCTATCTTACTCTTTTTGAAAAAACAGTGTTCTGCACTAAATGGTAATATATATCTCTTTTCTTTTTAATAGTGAGGACAGGACAATATCTGACTAAGACAGTGAAATTATTTTTGTAAGAATTTGCCCATGATTTATTTGCGTATAGAAATATTATGTAATTGGAAACAATAATGATGTTCATGCTCACAGTAACAATGAAGGAATATTTCTAAGTGTTAACTTTCCTCTTAAGTATCAGAAATAGCAGAAATAAGTAACATAATCCACACTAAATTTCATACAAGGAAACTGACTGCATTGTCTAGGGTGATAGCTTTGTGGTGGCAACAACTGGCAAACATCTTCCTGTCTTAATGAAAGATGCCTAAGAAGAGAAAATAATAGTATGTAGACAAGCATATCTAATATATCGTCCATCTTTTTTAATGGTAATCTCAAAATCTATTTCTTGGTCCACTTATCCTAGAAAAATGGATAGGTATGGCTTATAGATTCTGTAACTGGATATTAATCCATAGAGCTGTGTCTACTCCGTGGAACATGTATGTCTTAAGCTGTATTTGTCATTTGTGAGGGTCAAAATTCTTCCATTCTTGATTTCAGAATAAGCACTCATGTTTACATGAGCAAATTCAGATTCACTAGGGCAATCTGAAGAGTCTGTTTCTGTAAACATTATTACCCATTACATAATAATAATAATATATTAATTCATTATGGTGGGAAAATGAAGACAGAGCATCTTAAATTCTGTTGCAGTGAAAATTTAAATTCATTAACAATCTTCTCCCCCTCCCCGGTATTTATTCAGCTCTCTCAGCCACATTTCTTTTTTGTTTGTTTTGCTTAATTTTTCTGAAAATTTTAGTAAAATAACCCATTATTTTTAACTCCATTTTTAGTGCAATTCCTCTTCAGTTATGAAGAATTTATAGAATATTTTGCAAATTAAAGCCTAAATAAAGTATTCGTGGTGAATATTATTTCTGAAGTATTCATCCTTTTTAACAATATGTCTTGTCCCAAAATGACGTAGAAAATTACGTGCAAAATAACATAAAAATTAGAAAACAAAAGCACAAATTTCCGTTTACTTTAAAGCCTTTTGTAATATCAGCATCAAGAAAATACATATCCTTGGCAATTCTTTACTCTGTTAGAAGATGGAAATTCAAAGTGTTGCTGCAAAAGAGAGGAAATAAGGAAAATAAACAGTAAACATATCTACACCATATGCATATGTGACATGGAATCCACTTTAAAGGATATTAACGTTCTAATTATCTGCAGGATACTGAGTATATGCATGTAGCAGGAATTAGCCAAAGTGTTAATTTTTAATGAGTATTTGGCTATGCACAACGTAGAATTAAAAAAAAATTCTAAAACATTTTTTGAATTTTAGGAATTCTTGTGCAGAAATGAAAAAACAAGTACTGATAATTGGAAAGTACTTTTTCAAGACTAAATTAAAATCAGAATCAATGAATGAGCTAGGCACTTTCACATTCCTTATACTTCCATAATATTTCAAATACCAATGTAATTTTGCAAGCATTTAAGTGGGAAGTTCATTCTTAACATAACAGTTTTACATTCTGTTCTTTCATTATCTATAACAAAAGTAACCTCTCTAAAGGGATCATCACTTTCCATTGTCCCTGTCCTCCACTTTCAGCCCTTGAATATATATATATATATTTTTTCATAGACAATGTGTGGTATAATATCCATTTAATAGTATTTTCTCATCATGTCCCAAGAATTCATAATGCAGCAAGTCACAGTTATCGGATAATAAGGAAATTGGATAAAAAGGATGGCTATTTTAATAATACAGATTAATATTTCTCCTTTTAATTCACACTAGGATGGAACTTGATGAGTTTTCTTTGGCAATTCAGACTGTGCTGAACACATGACAATGCGAATGAAAATGTTACAAGTTGATTTATAGCATTTTAAGCACTTTATAATAAGCTGTTGCATATTTGGGACTTTGTGATGACTATAATAAGTAAAAGATTACAGGAAACTTTTCAAGAATGTTTCATCAAGTAATAAATATTATTTTTAAAATTCTGAAATTCTGACTTAATTTGCCTATATATTTATGTGTATGTGCATACATGTAAATGTACCAACATCAGGATCAAACTAAATGCCTTTTGGTTATAGTTACTAAACTAGTAATTCAAAATCAGATAACTTTGTATAATATAAAGAATTTATGTTAAGGAGCTACCCAACATCAGTGAAATTCAAAACCCAGGGTTTTTTTTTCCTTCCTAGTCTGTTTCAGCCAAATTTGGTGCACTCTGCTACTAGAGGAGACTGCGGCTGTTGTGTCCATCTGCAGGTCTGACAAGCAGCAAGGTGGAGCCAACTTTCCAGAGGCAGATATTCAAACACATACACATGCACACATGTAAAGGACGTTAACATGCTTACCACAGAGCACTGGTTTAACAGCACCCACCATAAACACCAATGGCTCTCACAGAAATGTGAGCACAGGAAACACAGATTTGTTCCTCTTTCCAGTGGATCAGGATCAAGGTTCACTGGTGGATGTGCACTTCCCTGCAACCCAAGCTATCTAGATTTACAAGGACACCACAGTCACAGATCCCTTACATATTAACACAACATTATTAAGGTCTTCTTAATGTTCATGGCCAGATCCCAGGTCACTTATACAGTCATTGACTCAAGGGCAGGGTTTTTCCAGATATGGGTCTCCTGCTCATTGGCTGGTCCAGCTTGATATTTGCTAACAAATTACACATACACACAGCAGCTGGCTCTAAAAAATCAGTATCTCCAACTGCCAGCACCTAAACCTCTAATCACACATACATATGAAAACTGAGATCACACACTTACAAAGAAAAAATGGTTTGGAATATGATATAATAGGATAGAGTACAGCAATCAGGGCAGGTCTCAATCAGTCAAATGCACTTGCTTACAGCTGACCTGCAGTTTTTGCTTCCTCTTCTCTCTGTTTCCCCACGCATGTTTTTCACCCATCTACCTTGAGCTGTCCCCTTTTTTACCTTGTTACCTACCAAATAAACAGTCTGCCACAAAATTACATTTCCTCCACTGGTCCCAGTTTCCCCATATCCATACCCAGATTTGGTATATCTGATACCACTACCAAGGTGACTTCAGTCTTACATGGTATCGCCAATGGGGTTCCCTGATATTCTCCTCCACAAAAAAAAAGAACCACACAGGGCTCCCTTTAGAAATTGTTCATCTTTTAAATATCCCAACCTCAGCCACCTGTGTCATTTTGCCATCCCTCGTAGAGCTATCTGTAACTTCTATAAGCTTCTTGTCATTTTATACATCATGCTCAGCCTTTTGTTATGTCATGTTCAGCAGTTTCTTATAGTCTGTTCTGTTAGCTAAACCTCAGGCCAGGATCTAGGTCATTTGCCTGTACATCCTCACAATCAGTACAAAAAAGTGTTTCATTTTTTAAAAGATGTAAGTATAAATAGATGACCCTGGCATCACACTTAGGAGCTTTGATAACCTTTTCCTTTATCTTTTACTTCAGGTAGTAAACGTGCTACCACTGCAAGATGTAATCTTATACAAGATACCATAACACAGGAGAAGAACTGAAGTCTCACCTTTAATTTGATTAATGAGAAATCACCAGAAGAAAACAATTTTAACTAATATATACATATAAACTAATGTTAAATTCCAATTATGTCTATTAACTTTGGTTCCTTTTTTTATGTGGTGCATTTGAGAAAGGTGTATCTCCACCTTGAATGTTTCACAAGGACAGAATTTTCAATATATTTAGACTCTTCTTTATAGATTTGTGCAATATGTCCTGTACTTGAACATTTTCCTCTCTAAAATTGTATTCTTAAAGAATTTTACTACAATTAAAACATAATTATGTTGTAATTTCAAAAAGGCTATCTGGTGATTTTCAGTAATAATTCAGGGGTAATTGATTTTATTTTTTTTTTGTGATCCATAATTTATTAATGCAGCTCGGTAATAGGAATCAGTCATGCTAACTTTTCTTAATGTTCTTAGATTAACATTATATGTCTAGTCAAAGCTAATCACAGAATTTTCACTTGAGGCAATGCAGTGTTAATAGATGCCTTTCATTACTTCATGCACACATATATTATTGTATCATGATAGTAAATACAAATAACCAAAAAATCTCATATTGGTATGGAAACCCACAGATGAAAAGGCACAATTGCATTGGGATAAAATATCTTTATTTTTTCTTTTTTATTATGCTGTATTTTCCTGAAAACTGAGGAATTTGAAATAACCATTAGGGAGGAATAGGATTTTTTTTGTCATTTTGTTGGGATTATTTTTTTTTTTATTTTTTTTTTTTTTTTTGGTCAGTGTTTTGGAGTGTCATAATTATTTGGAAAAAAAAAATCCTAAACCATTATAAGACTCATTTTTTCCTAGATGAGGCCTGGAAGTAACATGTACATGAAACACATTTTCACATTTTTCATCACACTGGAAAGACAATTGTATAATTGAAAAGTTTATCAATGATGTGTTTTTATTTATTTGCTCGTGGAACTATAATTTAACAGGGAATAAAATGGTATCCAATAAAAGAAGTAGAGACCAATATATGTATTTAAAATGTATGAAGAGAAATATTTTCATATTTTGTATCAAGCATTTTAATCATAAATTTCATCATGCACAGATCATCAGTTTGAAAAGAGATTGACTATATGCCAATCAATTTTACTCTTCAAATTATATCTTTGTTAAAGCAAGTTCATTCTGATTAGCTAAGGATTTTACTTTCTTAATGAAATTTTAAAAAATACTTTTTGAAAATCATAAAGACTTAATTCATTGCCAGAGATTCAAATTAAAACTCAGTTCATCTGAAATCCTATTCTTTTAGATATCTCACTGAGGAAAAAAAAAAAAACAAAACTTCCTTTTTCTCCCCCTGTGTTTGGACAGTTTTTAATCTTTTAGTTACAGAAACACTTAGGAGAAAACTTTTCATATGTGTGATGAACTCCCCAGGCAAATTGCCACCAATTTGATTAGAATATGAATTAAAGTATTTCTGACTAAGACAGAAGGTTCCTTTAAAATTAATTTCTTTTTTTTTAAGGACTCTTTTCTTCCAGCATGGTGAAATACATTACATAGGTTACATATTGAATGCACTTCCTTCCTAACTTAAGAATGGATAGAGGTAGTGCCTCTTTATTTAGATTTTGTGCCACGGTGGGATTTAGCTGGCTTACTCAGTTTCTTCTTCCCAAAGACAACATAAACCCCACCCCCCCAAAAAAAAATACTGCATTTTAGTAGCAAAATGGAAATGTGATCTGAGAGTTTAGCAACTTCCATATGGATAAAATAAACCTTGTCGGGTTTACGTGGCAAGGTTTTGGTACTGAGGGTGGCTGCAGGGGTGGTTTTGTGAGAAGACATACATTTACAGTCTTAACTGTCTTTTGTGGTGACTCAGAGGTAAACTTAAAATTATTGACTGCATATATAGAATTATTGCTGGATTACAGAAAAATGAGAATTCATACACCAGCCATCATTCCCGTTAAACACAATAAACTCAAAATTTTATTTTCTTAGAGAAAAATAGAGGTATTACAAGCTGTAGTTTCAGAGGAGAAAAAATTATTGTATTAATTAACTACGAATTTGCAACATTCTGGATGTTGCATAAAATATGTTGAGAAATAAACGTGTAATGAACTGGAAACAGCTAAAAGTTTTTATGTACGCTTAGGTTTTGTTACTGAGTGCATAGCAAATTTTTGGACAGGGAATTTTGTCGTAACTGCGAGTTGATTACATTTATTAAAATGAATAAAGTTATTAGTATTTCAAATGAGATTATGGACTTAAATGGTTTATGTAAGGAAAATTTTTATGTCCAAATTAATCTCCAATAAGATCATTAGAAAATGCAAACCAGTGCTGAACATAAAATTTTATTTGGTTCTGTCTTTAGGGGGAAGTATGACACTTTGAATTTAAGAGACTTCTAAGTATGCATGACTTAAATATGCCTGCATATCATATAGTATTTTTACCTATTATGAACCTCTCATTTTTCAGTACTTTTGGATGATTATATGAACTTCTAGATGCTTCATGCAATCTGATTTTGTAGTTTTCCAAGCTTAATCTTGAGAAAGACTGGGTGATTCTGATCTTATCCAACCAATGCATATATGCAAATTTGGGATATTTCTTAAGCTTGAAAGATTATTTCCTCAGTATTATTTTGAGAAATGAAAACTTTCCATATTCGTCAATGCATAGAACTAAAATACAAATGTTTCTCTTTCTTGCCATAAACAGATTTGAATAACATTCCAAACCCTTATTTATGAGTCAGGTGAAGCTATTAAAATAAGTAATTTGCAACAATGTAAACTGCTATATAAATGTCTCCTCTAAAGCTGAATAGTTTGTATAGAACATGGAGTTAGCTGCCATTACAGAAGCACTAGGCATAGGGGGGCTTCTCTTCCCAGTCTCAAGAATTCTGCTACAGAACTTTGCTCTTCATTATACTTGCTTTTTCAAACATATGGTGAGTTACAGCTAGTTGCAAAGCTCTGTTTAGGTTTGCTGAATATAAAAGGGTACACAAGCACAATGCAGGGCTGTCTCATTATGCATTTCAAACTGGAAGCAATTACTTTGATCAACAAATCCCCAAAGTTCTGTGCCTGATTTTGGCCTTCACTTAATGTGTCACAACAGCATACAGAAAATGATATATGGCCTTTTTACAGCTAATTCTGAAATCTGTATGAGAAATATGATTTTACCATACATTTTATCATTAAGAATGTTTAATCTTTATGTACTTCAAATGTAAAGCAAATGTAAACCAGCTCGCTTCAAAGATTCTTGGGGCATATGTCTAAAAAGAAATTTGACACATTTTGCAGAAAAGGTACCTGATAAAACTGTAAGATAATAATAATAATAAAAATAATGCTTTGAATTTACATTCTGTTTTGCATTTCAGTAGCAGTGCATGGACATTACCTAATTAACTTTCCTAACATAGCTTTTTGACAAACATTAGTGTTCTCTTTTTACATAATGCATCCAAGTTTATAGAGCAGTTTATCTCAGATGCATATGCAGAAAGCTTTACCTTCCAGTCTTTGGCTTTTCTTTTTAGGAAAAAAAAGAAAACAAAATGCACAATCTCTTCCCTGCCTGAATTCATGTTTAACACCTTTTCCTGAATAAAAGTTGTTTTGAAATTACTGGGGTTTTGTACATACCTCCAGAAATTTTGGATTTCTCTACAAAGTTGTAGGCATTTAATGAAGATATAAAAGACTGAGTTCAAATGACCTTTTATGGATGCAGGTTAAAAGCTTCCTTTCCTGTAATAAAATGTGTACTTTCTCTATCCAGCTTAAATGAAATCCAAGGTATTTAAGCTAATACAAGTCCATTTGGTAGATTTAGTAAAATAACATTATCTTGACATATTTTAGAGTGTGATCAGCTCTGAGTGGAGTTAAGACTCCAAAGAAAACAACCAGAACAGCAACTCTGAGGTACTGGGACGTTTACATTGCTCAAAAATCTCTTTTGGTTTTGAGAGTAACCCAAACTTTTCTGTTTGTGCTACAATCTATTTGGTTGTTTAACTGGCAGGTGGAGAGAGACTTTTTTCTAAGGGCTGTAGCGACAGGACAAGGGACAACGATTTTAAACTGAAAGAGGGTAGATTTAGCTGGGACATAAGGAAAATGTGTTTTTTTTGCAGAAAGCAAAACACTGGCACAGGTTGCCCAGAAAAGCTGTGGCTGCCCCATCCCTGGAATTATTCAAGGCCAGGTTGGACGGGCAGCCTGTCTACTGGAAGGTGTCCCTACCCATGACAGGGGGGTTGGAACTAAATGATCTTAACTAAATGTTCCTTGACCCAAACCATTCTATGATTCTGTGAGTCTAAGAAATACTTTACTTCTACAATACCATATTTGTTTACATAATAAAGAGAAATGTTTCCTTCCTTGTGTGAGCTGCTACATAAAACATAGCACAGCAAGTGTATGACTAAGTAAATATTTATAAAAATGGGGGTATGTAAGTAAGCTTTTTGCCTTAGGTGGTCCCTGTGGCACACAGCACACATTCTGAATTGAGTGAATGCGATGTTAATATACATATGCACTATCTATCTCTGTTAGCTCCAGGCATTGTCAATAACACTCATCAAGATTTAGCGGGATCTGTTTTCTGTTATAAGGATATGCATTACAAGATCCTAATTTGGTTAGTCCTTAATTAGAACTACTTGAATTTCTTTCTGAAACTTACAGAATTATATGATTGTTGAAGGGACATTTTGTTACCATTTTATACAATGAAACCTGAAAGTTACATAAATAATTTATGACCTACTGCATATGTTCATTTAGGTAGTGTGTAACTTTCAGTATCAACAAGATTTTTTAAAAAAAACAGAATTGCTGCTAGCATTCATGACTCATTTTCAAACCATTGGTTATAGCTCTCTGTAACAATGCCAAATGCTTCTGGTGTACTCACCTCCAGCACAGAAGAATTTCTGTTCTAAGAAAGGGGAGCTCCACAGGATCTCTGAACAAAATACAAGTATAAGTTTCATCACAGTTCCAAATGAGTAAGTAAACAAAAGCCAAGCCATCATTATAGCTACACTCCTCACTATAACAGGAAAGACAAGTTTAGACAGGATGGAAACCAGAAACACACAACAACAACAAAAAAATCTGGGATTTTCCTCAAGTTTCTTTTTTACTTGTCTGTACCTACTTCATGATCTCTTCACAAAGATTCAGTGTTATAAATTATTGGTTTTCAGATGAAATTTCAGGATGCTCAGAATTTTTTGAAGGTCAGATGATTTAGTCTGGTGCGTACTTATTAAGTCTGGTGCATACACACAGATTTTAAAAGTGAATTTTGCAAATTTATCTTACCTTTTGAAAATTTTAGCTAATGTAAAAGTTAATATCTTAATAATACCTCAATATCTTAATAAATAGCAAGATAAACCACTTATTTCTGATTAATAATATTATTAGATAATAATACTATTATTAAGAGATTCTGAGCATTAATTGTGTTTAATTTCACTGAAGTTTCATGACAAGAAAAAAAGAATTTGATATGTGCCATCCAATTTATTCTGAAAAAAGGTACTGGTAATTATTTCAATTTTGTTTCCACATTGTTTTATTTCAATAAAAGAAAAAAACAAAAATACTCTTTTGGTGTCTCAGTATGTTACACATTTTAAGAAGAGTTAAGAGTTTTGATTTCTAGGTTGGTTAAGACAGCAGAGGGGTTGCCCTAAATTTAATTCTTAAAGAAAGAAATTAAAATGCACAATTTTGCAGTAGTAAAAACATTCAACTACATTTGTTTCCAGTAACACTGAAGGTAAACACACATTTTTCTTCCCCATACTAGTATCATGCTGGTCAGAAAGTGCAATTCCAATTGCATTCTGGCAACCCAGCTTGTATGTGGAAAAAAATGCATCAGTAATTCACATTAAGAACTGTGTTGATCTGACCTGACCTTTGTTTTACAAGTCACATCATTTTGTGACTGAATCCTGCACCTAGCAGGATTTTTACTTTGATGTTAAATACATCCTAGAAAACCCTCCAATAATATTTCAAAGATTTTGCATGATTCTTATTCCAATGGTTAATTTCATTAAAGTTAAATATTTGACACATAGCATGTCAGACTAGAGGTGCATGCTTTATTATATATTTTAGCTTCTAGGCACTGCAAGTAATTGCTTCATATTAACAGTGTACTGGCTGAGAGGATGCTCTTTATCCATAGCTGGAACATCATAACTGAAGTGAGTCAGTTACATGTTGGTTCTCACATACCTATTGTGAAATCTGCATATGTGATGCATACAATGTTTTTCTCCTTTGATAAAGATTTAGCTTGGTATTTAAGTTTATCCTTCTGTCATATTCTTCATTTCTCTGTATATTTCGATTAGTTAAAGAGACATTTGAGATTGTAAACACACAGACACCAGTAAAACGACTTTCTTACTCTTACAGAAAATAATACGTCTGCCTTCCCTAAAGTTATTGAAATGCTATTGGTGAAAATCACTTTTCTGAGGATTAGAAAATTAATTCCAAATGTGATTTTTACTTCATAAGGAGCTTTCAATTACTTGTTCTTTAGGCAGAATTGGGTTTGTTTGTCTGTTTAAGAAGCTCTTCTTTCCCAATATTTTAGTGGCTTAGTTTATTTACAGAGAGCAACCATATCATAGAATCATAGAATAGTTAGCAGAGGAAAAGACCTTGAGATCATCTAGGTCCAACCCCCCCTGCCATGGGCAGGAACACCTCACACTAAATCACTAAACCATGTCACCCAAGGCTCTGTCCAACCTGGCCTTGAACACCGCCAGGGGTGGAGCATTCACAGCTTCCCT
>WYDI02015463.1:0-18358 GCA_009867235.2 Psittacus erithacus
AAGCTGTGTGGTTTGGTTGATACTATGGAGGGAAGGGATGTCACCCAGAGGGACCCTGACATGCTTGTGAGTTGGGCTGATGCCAACCTTACGAAGTTTAACCATGCCAAGTGCAAGGTCCTGCACCTGGGTCAGAGCAATCCCAGGTACCGCTACAGGTTGGGCAGAGAAGAGATTCAGAGCAGCCCTGCGAAGAAGGACTTGGAGTTGCTGGTCAATGAGAAAATGAACATGAGCTGGCTTCAGTGTGCGCTTGCAGGCCAGAAAGCCAACCGTACCCTGGGCTGCATCAAAAGGAGCGTGGCCAGCAGGTCGAAGGACGTGATCCTGTCCCTCTAACCTGCTGAGACCTCATTTGGAGTATTGTGTGCAGTTCTGGTGTCTTCAACATAAAAAGGACATAGAAGTGTTGGAACAAGTCCAGAGGAGGCCCACAAGAATGCTCAGGGGACTGGAGCACCTCCCGTATGAAGACAGGCTGAGAAAGATGAGTCTGTTCAGCCTGGAGAAGAGAAGGCTGCGTGGAGACCTCAGAGCAGCCTTCCAGTATCTGAAAGGGGGCTACAGGGATGCTGGAGAGGGATTCTTCATTAGAGACTGTAGCGATAAGACAAGAGGCAACGGGTTCAAGCTTAAACAGGGGAAGTTCAGGTTAGATATAAGGAAGAGGTTCTTTACTGTAAGGGTGGTGAAGCACTGGAATGGGTTGCTCAGAGAAGTGGTGAATGCTCCATCCCTGGCAGTGTTCAAGGCCAGGCTGGAGAGAGCCTTGGGAGACATGGTCAAATGTGAGACAACCCTGCCCATGGAACTAGATGATCTTAAGGTCCTTTCCAACCCTAACCATTCTATGATTCTGTGATTCTATGACAAAGCTTGTGATAATTATTTTTAACACAAACTCTGATTAAAATGCTCACTTTGAAGTTTTAGATAGCATTTTTACCCACAAATTAACTTCATTAATTGCAAAATTAATGAAGTTAATTAGTGGATAGAAGTGTCATAAAACACATCAAAGTTTAGATGTGCACTGCTGCTGCAAGAGCAACAATATGGCCACAAAGAAGTCCAGAATAAAAAGTATGTGTAGGCTCAGTAGTTTTGGAAACACAAGCGCTCTCGAAAGTTTTGCATGCATAGAAGTATAGGCATGTACAAGCATTATGTATATGAACACAATTTCTTAGAAAGTATCTGTAACTTTACACTAGCAATCTGCTTGCCCTGGCGGTACCATTGTGGTATTTAATCTAAGCTAATTAAAAGCATCAAAGTCTAGTTGTTATGAATTGGGTTATAAAATGAGCAATAAGCCACTACAGCTGTACATGTTAATTCCAGTCATGTATTTCAACACACACTTACCAATTTGCTGGCAAAGCTAAGCAGGCCACAGAGCAGGAGCTGAAGATACCTAGCAATTTTAACGTATAACCCAACCCTATCAGCATGTGCTCTTGTTTCTCTGTCCCCTCCTGGTGTACAGGTGCATGGTGGTAGCAAGAAAAGTAGGTGTTTAAAAGCAATGGTGAGGGCTGCTGGCTAGCTTCTCACAGACGGATTTTTGCAATAAATCCTTTAAAAGACAGCTTCTCCAGTAATCGCTGGCTGAAGGACATAACACACATAAGGCCTAATCACTACTGACACTTTGAAGGTCGAAGGATGGAGAGAAGAACCAATGCATTTTAAGTACAAGAGGTGAAGCAGTAGAGAAACACAGCTGTGAGGCAAAAAGTAGAGGCAGTTTCAGGTTAACATGTATCTTAGCACAGGCACGTGGAGTAAGTGAAATCAAGGAGTGTGGCAGGAATAACAAGCACCCTTTGGTAAGCAAGATGGGTTGAACAAAGGACCTGGTTTCAGCAGGGAACATAAGAAAAAGAAACAGATGGGCAGGAAAAGGAGTTAAACACTTCTGATAGGTTTACAGAAGCTTCAAAGTTCACAGATTGCATTTACCATCATGTCTGCTCTTGTCCACATCTGCCAACTCGTAAATATTGAATTTAATTGATGGTAACACAGCCCAGGCATTGTCAAACATCCTCCCCTCTAATCCACTAAGCAATTCACCTGATCCATTCTCCATTCACCACCCAGCACTTCAATCTCTTCCCCTTCGAACAGACCCCAAACTAAAACCACATGCTTCAGCACACAGCAGAGCAGGTAATCTAGACAGAATGAAAAGATTTGCAAGGTGTTAAGGCACAAACTGCAACTGGTATGGACAATACAGTAGGTGAGCCCCAGGGCATGTGCAGGCTGCAAAGGAATTCTGCCCCTAATGATCCCAGAAAAGATAAGGACTCCCAGAGCAAGCCTGAAAACGCTACCAAAGAAATGCTTCTGGCAGTTTAGAAAAAAAAAAAACCCAGCCAAAATCAGGGGCAAACGTGCATGCTGGTCAATACATAGTACAAACCCCTAAATGTTACTTTTACCAAGATCAGACACACTGACATGCAGGGGTCAAAGACCACCAAGTTACAGAAATTCAGAAGAACTGTGGGTAAATATAATCCTCAGAAATCTGAGGAACAGAGCAGTACCCAGGAAATGCAGAACTACAGCTCTCCTCTCCTCAAATATTTACTTGGGGTTCCAGTTACTGATGTTTCATGCCATTTCCTTCAGCAGAGACCCAAAACATTTTGAGCAGCTCTAACAAGAAACAAAAACAGAGAGGAGAGTATTGGGAGTTAACTAGGAAGAACAAGAGAACACATACAATCACAGGCTAAGAGAAAAAAGCTCAACCAGCTGGATCATTCAATGCAGCAATTTAATTGTGGGCTCACCACCATGAGAGGGAGAGAGCAGGATAACCAACAGCCTGCATGATAGGCTTTGATGCAGTGATGCGCCACAATGCAAGGAAAAGCAGCAGCACTCCATCAGCATTCATCAAAAGGCGATGACAGACACGTACAGAAAATTCCCAACATCCCATGTATTTACAGAATATTAACACTAAGTACATTTTCATAGTGACTGAATTTAAACAAGAACACATGAAGTAATTTGGGTTTTAGAATAGTAAGAAAACACTAACAAGGGTATGTTTTATGACAGTCATTAAAGGCTGTGTCAGTATGCTTTATACTTTCTCAAAAAAATACCTGCAAGAATCACAAAATCCTTCTGAAGAACAACTGGGTTTTGCTTAGAGCCCTCTTTTCAGACCAAGTACTACAGTAAAACTGTTATCCTTTCACTTTACACAGCGACTAAAATGGACTGTATGGCATTGTGCCAAGCTGAACGCAAACACTTTCCTGCAGTGGCTCAAGCCACAGGGGTTATAAAAATCTTGTCAGTACTGGCAACACAGGTTAGGAGGTAAAAAACACACACACCTACGCCCCACTCATTTTGCATGCTAAACTAGCATTTATTGGACTTTAAGCACCGCCGCCTTCTGGGATAGCTAAGTGGATTGTTTTTATGTGACAGGTTTTCATGTGACAAACCTTCTCCTGGGACTTATGTTGCCTACTCAATTCTTCATTTTGACCAGAAAGACATAACCTAGCACCAATTAGCTTTTTTTGTTGCTTTAAAACTACAGAGATCATGTCTGAAGACAGTCTCATGAGACACTCCATTCAGCTGCTTTCAATCAGGTACTGTACCCCATTTTTAGTTTTGGTTACATCTAATGTAGGCTGTACTCATGGCAAAGGCATCAGTTTTGAGTTTTCACATTTCCATTCCCTTCCAATCTATCCATATGGATTAACCCCTCAGAGAAAACCACTTTAATTTTCTTTTCTTCTGCCTGTTTGTCTCTAAAGGATTTTATAGTTGTTTCGCTGCAGAGGTGACTTAGGAGATGATAAGAAAACAAAGCAAATTATTGTTTTAAATGAATGCTTCATGAATAGAGCTGATGACCTCCTTCTACACTTTCTGAATTGTTCCCTTCCTTCCTCCCATTTTTAATACTACCCATTCCTGACCTGACCAGTAAGAAAGTCATGGGAAAAGAGGCAGTCTTCAAGAGGCTACCACAATTACAAAAACATGCTGGAATTCAACAGAAACATTCACTCCACCTCCTGATCACTTCAATCGACAGAAACGCATTCATTCTCAGGTATTAACTAAGAGATTGGCAATTCACTTGTCTCTTCCCCGTCAGATCATCTGTGGGTTCTGAAGGGACAATGTATTTTATGCCTTTCTATTACCCTGCATGATTTAGGAAGCCAGAGTCACTGCTAAGTGCCCAGTGAAAACACAGATCTTTATTCAACCAGTCTTCTAACTGGGCAGGTGGATAAAACATGGCGAGGTGCTATTTTTGCACATTCCAGTTGATGCTGATTCTAAAGTAAAACCTTCTCTCAACCACTTATAAAAATGTCTTCCAGAAAGAAATCTTTGAGTGCTACTGTTTGCCTCTCTGCCCAAATAACATCCAAGCCCATTATATCTGCCTCACTTCACCTACACACACTCATGTTCCCAAGATCCTTGTTCAGGAAATTATCCCATTTCCTATTCAGAAAAGCACTCGAGCAGATGCCAGATTTGAGGCACACACTTTGATCTCAGGAAAGTCACAAGACAGATAAAGAAATCAGAGGAAAGTACATATGTGCTGAACTTTAGATGTCTACTGCGTGCTACCCTGAATCTGGACCGCAGCCTCCTGCAAAAAAAACTGTCCTCAGTCTCATTCTTTAAATCAAGGATTCTGGTAAGTGGAATGGATGGAGGAACACAGATCCCACAGTCAGCCTTAAAGCGGTTACATCAGTACGTAATAGCACATTATATGTACAACACCTACTTTGAAGACTGAAAAAATAAAACACATAGTCCTTTCTGCCAGATTTTTAGACGCATTTCGACTCCTGAACATCCTAAAGCTTTGTCAAGAGAAGCTGCAGTTGCTTTTACTTTTCTGAACTTTCATTATTTATATGCGACAGGTCATGCTGTTAATTTTTTAAACATTAAAAGCACAATCAAATACTAACTTCAGGCTAGCTGGAAATGTTTTGATGTCAGAAATGAGCAGCCAATACATTTTTAATTCAGGCTAGAGGAGAGGAAAGGCAAAAAATCTCCCTCTTGTACTCCCCTCTTACACTCTGCCAAGTAGTTAAGTGTGGTAACCGGCATGTACACACATGACCTTCTGTTCTATTCAAATGAGTTATCTTAGATAATTTGTGAAGACTGTTCTCCCTCATTTAAGTACTCCATAATACGACCAATCTTTCCCTTTGCTTTTGTTAAGAGAAGACTCCAGTAATCTCCTAAAAACAGCATTCTGGCAAGCACTCCCAAATTATGTAATTCACTAGGTTCTACTCTACTGTTACAATCATTTTCAAGGAAGACGGGTATAATACATTATCATTATAGCCATACAATCCTGAGTTGAATTTTCCTTGGCTGAATCCCTAACACTTTAGTGCTGAAATTGATCTGTTTTAAAAACATCATTTGAAAGGTTTTTTAAATACCATACATGCTCAAGCTCTTTATTTTAAATGATTTAGAAATGAGCTGGTGGAACCAGGAGGCCAAAAAAACCAACCAACAAAACAAAACAAACAAACAAACAAACAAACAAAACCCAGAAAAACCTAACCAAAAATTCTTTGTGTTCTCTAATTCAGCATTAAGCACATTTTAAAGAACAACAAGCAAACAAGAAGCATGTTTCCAAACAAACTATTGCAGCGTACAAATTATCCAGCAGGGATAGAGATAACAATACCTATGGCATGGGTTTAGATCTGAGAAGAAGCTGACATTTCATCAAGGTTGTCTAGGAAACCATTTTAAAAATTTGTTTATAAAACAAAACACAAGATGTTTATTTTGTTTGGAATGTGTCTAGAGAAGCTGGCAAGTAACAAATTTATTAAAATGACAAGCTCAATGTACTTTTCCTGTTGACTGTAAAAAAACCTCCCTGTGAGCCAATTAGGAGTGTGGAGATGAAAGGCCTGAGCAGCACTATAAAACCAGGAGTTACAGGGTTAAGGGAAAGCCTCTCCAACCTTCCTCACTATGGAAAATTTCCTCTAAGTACCATTCACTCAGGTAGTGCAACACCAAAGACAAGTATTTTTGAACTTGCTTTGGAGTATGTTACAACACCCATATTTTAACAGACACCTACCCAAGCAGCTTGATTTTATGCAGTTGGGAATTATTTCAGTTGTAAAGACTGATCCAGATGAGACTGAAGCAACTAGATAGTGAGAAGGCAAAAAAAAGATGCTGGGAAGGATGCACGGGATAACTTGTGAAATAGGTTTCTCGGTTGGTAAGGGTTACTGAATCCCAGACTGAGACAGTTTGTCAGTGCATTTCTTCTTAGTAGCTGCCAAGACCTTGACTTTTTAAGGCAGAAGTCAGAATAGCTAGCAAAGTGCTATCTAATGCAAGGCTTTACTACTATGATGATCTCTGCTCACACCATCTTCAAATTTGACATCCATGCAGGGCACATTTGTTCTGATGAATGTGGGGACTTTATGTCAAATACACAAATCACTCCCAGCAAGTTTCTAAGTAGAATTTAAGAGGCTGAGTTTTAAGTCACACCACTGTTTACTAACCAATGCCTTGGGCTGCTTTGACCAACTGCTGACTCAGTTGCCTTGCAATGTCACCTTGCTTACTGCCATTAATGAGCTAAATTCTGCCCTAAGACAGAGAAAAAGCCTGATTTTAAAGTGAGTCTGCATTGCTGTTTCCCACTATGACAGGGACTGATTCTGAACCTGCCCAGTCCATCCCCCTTCATTTCACTCTCTCCCCTGCCCCTTGTCTTACATATGGGAGGAGAAGGTCAGGCTTTCTGTTTTTGTTGTGTCTGGTAAGACCATGAGACAGCTCACTGTGCGTAGAATTTTAGTTCTGACAGTAAACGTAAATTTCCATTTAAAGACACCTAGAGCACCAGATGGAGCCCTTACAGTGAGAAAGTGTAACAAGCTCTTTCACAGCAGGCACAATTGTATCCAGAGAGCTCCAGCCCACAGATGGAAATCCTTCTTCCCTGCCTACACGCTCTCCTCACAGGGTGCTTTCACTACTGACAAAAATCACATTCCCAGATCCACTTCTGGGGCTGCTCTGTCTGCAGCAGCATTGATGAAAGCCTGGGAGATTCCTCCAGCTGTGCAAAAGCCCACGCTGGGCACCTTGCTAGCTGGCAGCAGAGCAGCGTGCAGACAATCCTGATCCACCGCTGAACAATCTTGCTCCATGTGAGGTAAAGCCCTGCTTGCGCCGCCCCGGGCCAGGGGTAATGCCATGGGGAACAGCTCAGGCACAGTGCCGGTGGGTGGTGCGCTACCAAGAAGGCAACATTAGCCACAGGGATTCAGCACTGATTGGTGGCATGATGTATACATGTTGTGCGACGACTGGGTAGCGCAGGGGGGACATTGCATACACGCTCCCCTTGCCATAACCTTCCCAACAGTGCGGTGGGCTTCCTCCACTTTTGCTACATCTACAGCCCTATGTGATATTGAAGGACCCATAGCATTGAATGCCAAGGAAGGATGAAAATTCAACAAAAGCTTCTCTTCTGAGAACACACGCAGAGATTAAGTAGTCAACTGAAACCAGAATTAGACCAAAAAAACCAAGCTGGCAAACTAGCCCACACAAGCTACCACCAGAAAGCAGCATGACTGCTCTTGTCATGCATGGGACTCAAATCCACTATGAGGTGTTTAAAGGAAAAAATAGGTAAAAATGGATCACAGGGCAATGCGGATGCCTGAGCAAAAAAAATAAAAAACTGGGAAGGTGGAAAACTATGTTTATATTTGGGAAATCTAGGTCCAGCAGTCTCAGCTCATTTGTCTGATTGTGTGAAGTCAATTAAGCCTTTTCATGCCTCAGTTCATTATCTATAAAATAGGGATAATTTCAGAAGCCTAGAGAGCATTTCTTTCCCTTTCAGGGTTGTTGTGAGGATTAATGTATTTAAGATTTGGAGGTACTCCAGTATCAGAGCCACAGATCCACTAAATATGCTAGACTGAAATAGAAAAGTAAGGGAGGGAGAGAGGAAGGGACAGGGAAAAACAAAAAATAATAAAACATCAAATCTTCCTTGTATTAAAAAAAAACACAACTAGATGACTAGAGCAATCCAGCTACTGTAGCAGACTGCCTAGACTGAGCTCCAGAAACTAGTATGTCTACAAATAATAACCTTAGCCCATTTTTTGTTTGCATAAATCTGTATCACACAGACATAGGAAATGTAAAAGAGGAAACACTTCTGCACTGTATGTAGAACTGTTGTCCGCTAAACTCACAAAACCCTAAAGCCACTACATCTGAGAGGTAACTAACTTAATGCTCTTAATTTCAGGAAGAAAATACTGCTGGTGGTTGTTGCTGTTTTTTAAATTACCCACAGGCAACAGAATTAGCCAGGAAATGTGCTACCTTCAAGCTTGTCTTTGAAATTATTTTTCTCAAATTAACCTTATATATTTGAAATGTGAACAAAGCCAAAGTTGCAGCTGCTGCCTAATAAACTCAAACCTGTACTTCAGAATGTGTAAGACCTTCTCAAAGACAGCCAGATGTCAAATTAAGCTCCTGATTTAAAAACTGCAGAGCTGGTCTTCCTATCATCACTCTTTTTACTATAGCCCATTAAGTAGACAGTGTTTTATTGCTGTGTGCTATGCAGTGTTTATACTTAGATCACTCCATAAATAAGAAAAACAATCAGGGTGTATGCTGATCTGATTAAAATACAATGTAAATGATATGCAAAATAGGTGCAGCCCACTGGCTCATGGCAAGTAGCCAGTAAAGACCTTCTGTGCTGAAGGTTGTGCACCACTGATTTAGGGCATCATCTCCATCATACTTCTACTAGAGTCTCTTTATTTTACAGTTTCTTACTCTACATTATTAAATGTTCTTTCCCATCTCCACTCTTATTCCTACCTGGATCATTTAACACTCCATTTTCTATTATCCGGCAGCAGACTACGCAAAAAAATTTTTGCACCATGATGCATAATCACTTTGTGATTTGGGGAAGTCCAACCCAATCTCAGCCTATGTAGTACACCACTTCTCTCTCTCCTATTTGCTCCTCTAATCATTTAAAACTATTGTTATGCCAATGCAAATTCTTTCCCGAAGCACTTCCCTGCTCCAGGTTTCAGCTTCCTGAAACTCATGCCTTATCCTGGTAAAGCACAGCTTGGAGCCTTCCTTACAGGTCTGCAAGCAAAGCAGATTAGCCTGAAGAGCTAATTCTGTGTGACCAAGTACCGGGTACATTACACATGAAATCAGAAAACTATCCAAGCATGATTAAAAAGCATCCAGGCAATGCCAGAGAACATTCACGAATTATTTTTTTCTGAATTCACACACAATTTAGAGGACCCAAAACTGGATTTCCCAAATGCTGTGCAGACATGATTATGGAATATTCGTTTTGATTGGGCTTTAAGTCCCTACTTTTCAGAGATTTCTCATTTTTCCTTCATTCAAGGTTGAAATTTGCTATGATAATTTCTTTAGACCCCTGCAGAATTGTTCAGGGTATTCCCCAAGGAGGGAGACAAAAAGAACTGGGGATTCATCATGCACAAGCTGATATTTACAGTAACACCACTCCTAGTACATGTTAGCTGGAAATAGCTTGGTATTTCTTCACTTTCTTTTAATATTTGTAGGATTAGTAACAAATTCAGGCCCTGATCTCACAGTATTCAACATCTGGGCAAAACGCTTCTTGCTGATGTCCACAGGGCTGTGGTTTGGCACCACAAACATGCTGCCTCTTACAAGAAACCTTAGCCATGGCAGCAGTAAAAGGCAATTTCTTCCTGATCTCTTTTTGTGCTTCCCTTATCTTATTGCAAGGAGACTAGGAACAATATGGCAACCGTAACAAAGGGGGAATGAAGAAAACACGGATGACTGCTCAAAGTGGGTACATAAATGTCACTATTACCTTGCTACTATGGTGTTTGGTTTTAGGATAACATGAAACTACATGAAGGCAGACAGCAAAAAATCCCTGCATGTGACAACTTTGGTGCTCTGAAGTCCTGTGCACCACCCTGTGTACCACCAGGTGCACACATGACAGCAGAGGCAAGGCATAGCTTTGTGTGCCTTCAGACAGAAACAAAAAACCCATGTTTTCTCCATTCATCGCAGTGGTGTCTTCACTCCTGTGAACTCTCTTTGCCACTTTCCAGCTGACCTGCACTCTGAGGTTGACTGTTACAAGAAAGCTACAGCCAGAATTAGAAATCTGAAGCATCCCTCCTGCCAAGCGTTAAGACCTTCCAAATCATACACTAACTTCCACCATGACCAGCCAAAGTAACCATATTTCACAACACATTAAATGCGTTAAGGGTCCCAAGCAAACAAAGCTCAGGCTCAAAATTCAAGAGCCAGACATGCCCAGAACATCCTTACATATTCTCCAGGGCCAAACCCGCCTTTTCAGGGAAGATATCCTAAAGTGACTCTATTCTTCTGCTTCTATTCTTTGCCATCCCTCAAAATGGATTTGAAAAGAAAGGACAGCTGGCAAAAGAGAAGCAAGTGACAAAACCATGAGTCAGACAGAGGTAAAAAGGTTAAGTCTCCGGGAGCCAGAAACCACAAGGATAGGCATCTTAGACACGTATTTCTAAATGCCTTCTCTCCTTCTTCTCTTCCTAAAAGACTAAATGAGAAATGAAATCATCTTACAGAAGGACAGCCGCTTCCCCCCTGTGCTCAATCATTCCAGTCACACTATGTTGTCCAGTAACCTGCATTGATAATTCCTCATGAATAAAATGCCAACATTATCATCCACAGCTATGTTGTTGACATGCTTTTGCTATTTCCCTAAAAATACCATTAATTTTCTGGCTTCACAACAGCTGAGCTACTCCTCATTTGAATATACAAAAGAGAATTTTGTTTAAACCAAATTAAAAACGTTCCAGTAAATGACTTCAATTTTGCTGGCTATACTACTTAGTGTATACTGTTCTATTTAATCCTCTCTTTTCTCAACTCTATGCCTTCAACCTCCCCCTCCTTTTCTTTCTTTCAATTTTTTTTTCTTTCTCCCCTTCCCTTTTTGTACTTAATCCTTTCATCCCAGGAACTGGATTTGCCCAGCAAGATATCCACAGCTTCAAAAAAGTGGTGCCAAAGAGTTAAGGCGGAGGTGACATTGCCTCTGCTCTGTTTTTATTCACCTGTTTGCCAAAACATATTTAGCAGTAAGGAAAAGAAGGGAGAGGGGAGGGGGAAGCACACAAATGCTGAGCACACCTTCCACTCCTCATCTAGAGAACTGTCGACATTCCCCATTTAAGTCAGGATGAAAACCACCATTACTGCCAAGCTCTCCTGGCATCTCACCACTTTATTCATTCCCATTTGTATCTAATGCTTTTGTCAACAGTTCAACAAAAGTCCAAGCAAACAACCCACGACAAACACTGGGGGTAACAGCAACAAGCATGAATCCTTCACAGTTATCCAGCCCAGCTGCTCAGTGCCTGTCCAGGCTGCTTTCCTTTACAACAGTGTCAACAAAAAGCTGAAACCCAATAACTAGGTGGGTCAATACTACCACTATAAAACCTCTGGCGAACGAAATGCTATTCTCCTGCTTAACTGCTTCAGCAAACATGCAGAATAATTCACTTAGATAGACAAGTGCTTGCCTAATCATTTGTTGTGTGAATTATTCAAGGCTTTCCCCTTAAACTACTAAACGATGGCTCTTCAAATATTTCTGAGGAACCACCAGATGTTCGACAGGAGAAAAAGAAACATTGGCAAATTCTGACATAACAGAGGACAGTGGTAGCTTACAATCCTGGAAAGCATTAATGTTCAGAGGATTAATGCTTTGCTACACCTTGCTTCTGGTGTCACTCTGTAGAGAGCAAACTGCTTTCGGCATACAAGGGCTAGGCATGCCTCCGTCTCTCAGGTGCCTGATCTGTATACAGCATAATTAAGGCTAATGTCTATGATTTTTCGCCCTCTTTTTTCGTGCGAGTTGTAAAAGAGTTCTCTCCAGAGAGTATGTAAAATGTGGATAAAAATAAGCACTGTAGTTAGTCAGGTGGATGAAGAGAGGAAACATACACTCACTCACACACCTCTCTCCTCCCCTGCACTCCAGCTCCCCTGAAGTCCCCCAAGCTCATTTGATCTCCTCTTCATCACCCACCTTAGCGCTTCTTTCTCTCCAGTCACAAGGTAAATTGTTCACATGCTTTTCTCCAGAGGTTTCACAAGGGTTCATGTTTACACTTTCAAAAACTAGTCATATAGCACAGAACTAAGCATTACATCTTTTACTTCAATTGCCTCTTTAGTCTGGGAAACAGCCACCTCCAGACGTCTGCTTCCTCATTTTTGTTGGCTTTTGTCACAATCATATCATTGCATTAACAGACTATTTTTAAACTTTAAGTAAACTTTAAGAAAACAGGCAAGTTAGATAACAAGTGGCACTTGTTTTGATTTAATCTCACTATTGGCACGAGCAACCCTGTATATGAACAAATGGTTTCCCCAAGACCAGTTTATATACGCATCAGAGTGCAGTGTTGGACTTCTACGTATCTTGAGCCAGAACACAGTATCTACTACACTTATAAATATATTAATTTTGACATCTACAGCAGCAGTTGTGCACACTGAATAACTAACATTCCAGAGAGAATTCCTGACAGCTTTAAGACTCAACAAAATAGTAAAAGAAATTCTGTCTGTATGTCAAATTGAAGCACATATTTTTATTTTTACAATTAGAATCTGTAACATATTTTGTTTGTCAAACAAGCGGGTTTACAGTGATTGCTCTGTAGCAATCTCTCAATCTTGGGAGTTGTGTGTTGTCAACATAAAGAGCCTTCTTCAATCAAGTAATTTTCTTCCTCTTTCTGTCTAAACCAGTTATGAACAGTTGCCTACTATGTAGCTGCAGCTCCATCACTTTGTGATCGCCGCAGCTGTTGGTACCCATTTCAGCCCTACTCCACTTGGTGGGAAACTTCACTTAAATTTACTACTATAAATCAAACTTGCAACACTAAGTTTATCAGGGTGAGCGGGCCTGTTACAGTCATTAGCAGCACCTGCAAAATGGTTTAGGTCCCTGGTGACCAAAGGTAACATAGAGAGGTACTATAGCAGAGAAAACATTTGATATCAGAAGGGCTAAAACTTGCACAGATTAACTGGGAAAAACCTGCACAGCCCGATGCGCGACACAATAAAAAGAACAGGGAAGAGACAACATCACAATAAAATGTCTCCTCTTTGTCATACCCTGGAGCAGGAAGGGTCCAAAAATGGCACCTCCAGCCTTTACCACGGTTAAGGGCAACACAGTTACCAGAAAACCTTCAAGAAGCATGCAGGACTCCTACAGGTGGTCTGCTAAGCATGTAATTGTTTTCAAATACCTGAAGTGTGATATAAAACTTTTAGGCTACCTAGATGGCAAGCATACAGCGCTTTTCATAAAGGCACCAAACTGACCCTGGACAAGGCTGCCTTTTTGCTGAAAGCAGGGTTGCCTATGCTACTTTAATGCTACTCTAACACCAATAATGCATCCTGACAGGGCACTTGGAAAGATGCTGCACTTCAAGGAATGGCAGAAAAAGGTTTCTCTCACCCCACAAGGTTACTGTAATTAATTTTAAAGCGGTTATTCTAAAATTATTCAGACACTGAATTCCTTTCATATTTTGCAGCATGAGACAGCAAAGCTCATTACAAAACAGCATTTGCAGGTCACTGCAGGAAACTTTTTTCTCAAAGCAGGGGAGGAAAAGCAAGACACCATTTCCTCAAGGGCTAAAATAAATTGCAGTTGGGTATTTTTAAAAGAAATAGAGAGGTGAGAGAGAAATACAACATCAACAGGCATGGTTTCAGCAAACTTATCAGGGAGGGGGAAGAAATATAAACACACAGCTGTATTTACTGCAAGCCAAAACCAATGATTTCCTCCACTATCACAAAACAAAGCTTCATGTTATTTAGGTCAGCACTGGCTTTCCAAGTCAATGGAAGCAATAATTTCTATATAGTCTGGCCACTTAGTTATTAAAATAAAATGAGTAAACAACTCAGAAGTATGATGCTCTAGCAGCTGAGTTTTGTGTTGTGTGTGGTCTGTGCCAAACTTAAACTATACACTCCGGCAGATGACCCTTGTTCTGGGGGTAGTTGTGTTTGGAAGCACTTCTCCTGGCCCTTCCATACACCTGCGTGGCATGTCTGCAGTGCATACCAGTCTGATGAAACAGGACACCACCAGCAAAATTAGTGTTATTATTTATTTTGTCCTGGCAAATAAATACATCTAAGAAAATACAGTATGTCCTCTTCCAAAAACTAGAGTGGCTTGAAATACCCCAGCTTCTCTGCACAGAGAAGCTACAACATAATGCTCACCCTGTGAACAAAAAAGGGAACAAACCGTGCTGAAATTCTTGTTTCCCCTCCCCTCTGCCCCACTTGCTCATAAGTACATACTAAGGAAACCCCCACAGCTGTTTTCACTGCCTCTTCAGAGCCAGAAAAACAGAGGTACAGCTGTGCCTGCTAATATTTGTATGCAAACAAATAGCATCTGACTGGCTGCAATACCTCACTTAAAAGCATCTTGGTACCTTTTGATAAGCTTACAGCTCAGAAAGAAGTGATACAGAGCAATCTGCCATCCTCTTAATGCAATTAGCAGATTAAAGCAGCATTTCACTTCCAATACTTCATTAAAACACTGATTGCATCCAGCCTTCTCTGGTGATATGGCATACTCGGTGTTCCCCCTACAGTCTTCCCAGAGACACAGTAGAGCATGCTGGGGTGAGCCCAGCACTTACAGCCAGCAGCAAGCACAGCTCCCAGAGCCTGGCATGAGATCTGTGGAGATGAGGGAAAGAAAACCATGCATACCCGCCAGGGTGATGGTGGGAAGCTAATGACCCCCACACTGGTGCGTCCAGTAATTGCTCTGGGAGGCAGTGGAAAAACTTCTGTCCCCCAGGGTCTGCCTCTCTCAAGTGGCCAGGTCGCCCGTCACGCTGCTGATTCTCGTCACACGTCTCCATTTTGCAGTTTGAATGAGACCAGCTACCCCTCAACTTCACCTTTCACAGCAATCCGTGAGAGCGCAGCATGGGAGTGGCGAGGTCCAGTAAACTGCAGTGTGGACATGAGTGCTTATTTCACTTTTACCCTCACATTACTTTTCTTTCACAGCAGACTGGCACGCCCAATAAAGCTTCAACTTAGGAGAAAATTTATCTGCTCCCCTGTGCACCAAAAAGCAGGCCAGTAGTATCCCAGCGAGACCTCATCAGGCTGACCCTTTCCACCACAGGAAGCACTGCTGGAAGGGACCCAGGCGCTCGGGGCATCCTGGAGAAACCCTCCAGCTCAGCCCCCAGTACTGCTGCCCAGCGTGGCCCCAAGGAAAGAACAAAGTAAAAAAGATTAATTCGCAGATGTTCATGCATTTCACACACAGGGTGCCCTGTGGTCTGTTGCCAAGGCAACAAGAGACCACCAGCGTGCGCTTTATTGGCTATATGAAGTGCATCTCAGTGGCTATAGTCCGAGAAATGCTGCATGATAATCGTCAGGCTTTTCAGAAGCCTTGTCTTGTGTTTATCCACATTTAACCCTCTGAGTGTTATTAACAGCACCACTATGCACAACTGACACACCAAGGAGAGTAGAGATAGGGACAGGAGGGACACACACATGGTTTCTGCTTCCAGCCTAGAAATCCTGGAAAATGCATCCTTGGTACCTGCCCCTGCCTGCCCAGCACTGAAGTTCTCATCCACAGGCCCCAGGCAACCTAGTCCCCAGGCTGCAGTAGGACCAGCACAGCAGGACCTGGGGACGAAACTGACCCTGTCAAGTGCAAAGGCAACACAAGTGTCACATTAGACTAATACAATGTACACAGCAGGCACAATGTGCTTTCTTAGTAACTTCGAGAGAAGGGATTAAAGAAAAGAAAGAAAAAAAAAAAAAGCAGCCCACCAACTTCCTAGACACATTATGATAAAAACCACATTCTTAATTCAACTCCCAGCAGGTGAGAACAGCCACACCAAAACCTCTACTACAGCCATCGAAAGCTGTGGTCCCTGTGAAAAAAGAAAGACCTGTGTCCAGATGATGCTCGGTCTCACAGTGCCATTGGCTACAACATCATTTATGAAATTCACACAAACGAGCCAGAGAAATAAGCCACCCAGGACTCTGAAGCTCCACCCTCCACCCCCCGCCGCCTGCTTCCCCTCCTCTTCTCTCCAGGCAGGCAATGGGCTCCATTCCTCCAGCTGTCCTCTCACTGGCTGAGGCAGGGCAGGGGACGGATGGGGGCTAAAATCACAAATGCCACAATGCCACAATGCCTCAAGCAGCAGCAGCAGCCAGTGCCAACATCAAGTGCTAATCCAGCAGGAGAGGAGAGGAGAGGGAGAAAGCAAGGGTGGCAGAGGGGATCAATAGAAGAAACAGCTTGCATTCAGGCTCACAGGAGAAAGAGCACGCAGAGACAATCATTTCCTGGGAAAAGCTAAAGCCTAACGAGAATTTACGCTGTCTCCTTTATTCAGACAACCAACCCTTTTGTGGCAGGGACTTCCTGAGTGACAGGAACCCAGGGCCCCTTAATAGGATTTCCATATTATTTCCAACACCTGCCTAGAAGTTATTTGTTTACATTGAAGGAGCCGAGATTCTCAAATCAGACATCTGCTTCTGGTTCAGGCATATCTTAGGAAACCATCTAGAAAGAAGCTTTGTTGCTATGGAGACATTTTTATTTTTCTTCTCTTAGCTGACTGGAAAACATTAGCATTTCCAGTTTTTTGTTACTCAAAAGGCCAAATGTCGCTCAAGAAAACACAGAACTTTTCAAACTGCCATGCAGAATAGGCTAATCGAGCTTTAGATATTTAACTAATCATTTGACTCAATTAGAGCTGTAAGAGAGAGAGGTGGGAGACATGGTCTAACTTTCCCGCAAATTCTCCTTAATGGCTGATTCCTGCTGGCCAGCCTAATTGCTTCTTCCCTTAAAGCACAGCTAAAACTTTCTAATTCATGATGCACTAAACAATCTTGGATAGTAACTTGGGAAACAATCAGACTACTGATTTCATTCATGTTCTTCTAAAATCAGCCTAAGAGACTGACAGCACTTTGACTAGGAATACAATTCTTTCCCAGTGCCAGGGAAGAGACATGAAGAGCAATACAAACATTAACACAAGTATTAACCTACTGATAGCATTCGGTGACTTTAGCCAGAGGACAGAAACTTTCAGCACAAATCAACCCTGACACTGGTTCCAGAAGGTAATCTGTCCTTCTTCCCTCCCTTTAGCAGATAATCAGCATGCCTGAGGAATCCACTGATTTGCATAAAAATACAGGATGTTTCAAGTGGCTTTGGATCTAAGGGTCTGAAAGACAACTCAAAAGCAAAATGTTAAGTCCTCAATACAGCAACAAAAAATTTGGAGAAAAGCAGCTATGTAGTTTGTGTCCCACTTTGACAAAAATTGGTAAGTATTGTTTATTTTCTCCTACTACTTTGACTACCAACTATTTAACCTGACCACAAAAATGCTCTTCATTCCAGACACATTCACTGCAAGTAAATTGGTGTAAGCCATGAATGCCAGCATCTGAAGCACGATTTTAATCGCACAGACTTACAATAAGGAGAACTTCAAAAGCGATAATAAATTAATTCCCTCCTTTACTTCTTTTTCCCCAGCTATTATATTGTCAAACCCTTTGCACTAGAGAAGACCTTTCCACCCACTTCTTCACCTTAGCAAACTTTCTCTTCCTACTCTATGACTTGAAGGCAGAATCCTGTGTTATCAACATCTCTGTCTGCTGTCATGGGAATAATCAGACATCTCTGGTCAGGTTAGAAATTACAGCCCACGTAAGTGTTTGCCTCCTTAGTAAAGACAGCATCTGGAGAGAGAACATTTGAGTTACCCCAAATCACCAAGTAGCGAAATAAAGTTTGACAGTGAGAAGCACTGCAGAAGTTTGTCAAAGTGTTGGCACACCACCAAGTTAAGAGTCACTCTGTGGTAACTTGCAAAAGGACGCAAGGTAAGAGGCGAGCATACAGTTAATACACAGAAGTGGGAAAAAAGCTACTGGGTAAAGGAGGTGAAGACATGAAAAATGGAAGAGGCAGTTAATTTTTTCATACCAGATGTCATGGGTTCAGCAGTAGCAGTCATTTTTTCTCCTTCTTAGTGGCTGGTGCAGCGCTGTGTTTCTAACTTTC
>WYDI02015463.1:18458-69793 GCA_009867235.2 Psittacus erithacus
AGGACAGGTTGTGGGGGGAAAACAAGCAGGCTACATGCTTTGTCTAATTTACGACTAAGCTTAAACCACAACACCAGAGTACATGGTGTTACTTTTGTGTGAATACTCTACACTAAATTAAAATTCCCAGACAACCTCATTAAGGCAAATTATGTGACAATGAATGAAAGAAATGCAAAACTCAGTTGGGAGGGGACATGGGAGGGAGGAGGAGGGGAAAAAATAAGAATAAAAATGCACCAGGAAGACATATGCCCTCATATACCTCAGGTTCAGTTTCATGTTCTGAAAGTCTGTTAAAAACCACCGGGCTTGGATGATATGCTACAAATCTAGCCATGAAAAGGTTATTAAGACAAAAAAAAAAAAATCTGCGCCAAAAAATCAGTTCCACAAGATAGACTGAGACAACAAACAGGACCCTGCTAATTAATATTTGCTCTGCTTCAGCAGCCAGTTACTGGACTAGACTGCAACAAACAAGCATGTCTCACCCAATCACATCATTAATCCATTCACGTTCACCACCTGAGGACCAACTATGCCCCACAGATATTTATTCATCTGTTCCACAAACAAACAATTACAACACATTTTCTAGAATTAGGGCACCTGTTACCTTCAGCACAGCTTACATGCCCAGAGGCAGATATCAATTAATGCTGAAAAAAATTACTGTATCACAAGCCAACAGAAGTTGCCTGTGTTTTGATAACACTACTCTCAAAACACCCAGGAAGATCAAAACCACAACTCTTGTGGAGCAAAGCTTAGTTCGAATACGCTAAGTTTAAAACTACCACTTCATCATTACAGAAAGCAAAAAGCATCTAATGCCTCATTTCCAAACAGAGAAAGGCACAAGTGGAATCCATGACACGAGTGTGAAACGTCTGAATTTTAACAAGCCTATGAACTGCTTTTCAGCTGAATGTTATTACAGTAGCAAAGCAACAAAATGAAATAAATTTTGTAAATTTCTTACTGGTAACTACGTTTCTTTGGCTTGTTTAATACACACTGAATGTACACATTTGGCAGGACACTCATGACACTGGAGGAAGTCTCATTTAAAAGAAACTTGACAATTAAGATAAAGTCCTCAGCAGTAGACCACTGGAATAAAGTCTGAGCAATGTAACTACATTTGGTAGTATCCCACAGCCTTAGATGTTGGGCATTTTGATTTCAAACTACCTTGTTCTTTTCAGAAGCATTACACTCCTACTTTTAAGTATCAAATTACAGCTGCAGGAGTAAGCTGCTTACTCTTCGTTACATACCAAATGAACAGAGGTCTAAACAGTAGCAGCTAGCAGCTTGAGCAGCTAAATTGAGAAGCGCTGGAGCTCCTGCCACCACAAGTGTAAATGGAATGTGGGAATCGCACCCGTCCACTTTCCCTGTATCTGCCATGTGTAATTATTAGCCTTCACAGAGATTAAGGCAAAAGTAATCTTATTGCTAAACCCACTTAAATTTTCCCTGACAGATTTCTCATAGTTCACCAGCATGTTGGACCTAAATTCACCACAGAACTGCATTTCATGTCTTATTTCAGAATCTTTACAGATTTTTTTCTCCCCAGAGGAATCTCAAACAAGTTATCTTATTCCTGCCACAAGGCCTCATTTTTTAACTATTGGCACTTCCTGCTGTTGAAACAGTAACCCCAGCATCAAAATAAACAGTCCTCATGGTGTTGGCAAGTCTTACTATGAGCAAGGTCTCTTCCACAAATCATTTACAATTCAGACTAAAACCACAAACAAACAAACAAACAAAGGCAACACTCCACCAGTATAAAGAACAACAGATCTGGATTAACAACAGATAAGATAAAAAGGGTACATGAGCTGAATCCTGCACATGGAACAGCGATTCACAAAATTTTTCAATAACCCACTCAGGATCATCCTGGCCACCCTGGGCAGACATCTGGAGGCTCTTTCACTGCAGCTGCCGCAGTGAGAGCCATGGGAAAAGGCCACAAGCACTAAGGCTACTTTCTGCCAGGTGGTGCTTTTGCACACAAAATGCTTCTTCAGCCTCTTCACAAGGTATGCTTTACAGAAAGGCCTTTGTTAGGGACCAGAGAAACTTCTGCCACATCTGTCTGAGAGAGGGTGCCAGGGCTGGGAAGAATGACATGCCTCCTGCACCAGCAGTTCTTGCAGGAGGCGGAAAAATCCTTGCGGGGTGCAATCAGTGAGCAAGAATCCACTGCAGAATAATACCTCTCTTTTTTTTTGTTCTAGACAGAGAAGTTTTACCACTTTGAAAAGGGGACACCCCAAGTCCCCTGTGAAAAGCTATTCGGTTAACTGCAGAGCTGTTTGTCTCTCTGTCTGAACACATTATACTCCCTCACAACCCTTAAGCCAGGGTGGCACTCTGAGCACAGCCCTGCGCTTGCCACCCTTCCTTTCCCTTTGTCCGCTTCGCAGCCTTGCCACTGCATAAAGAGTGCTCCCATGACCCAGTTTACTGCGTCTGGAGTTTTCCCACACTTCGAACTTTGCAAAGGATTTGGAGGATTGAATCCAAGATGAAATCAAAGAGTTCCCAAAGCCCCTCTTCATGGAGCTTGCTGTGCTGATGCTGATCTATTATTTAGGAATAGCCCCTGGACAAACTTGCATTATCTGTAAGGTGACTATTTGGCTTCAGCCGTGAAGTACTCACTACTCCAGGGAGGTGTTCAGAAGGACGTGAGCCTAGTCTGGCTTACCAGGCAGAACAACACGTTTAGAAGGGTGAGGCAAATTCTCTTTTTCCCTGGCCAGAACCAGGAGGAGGATCAGGACCAGCACAATGAAAAGACAGCAAGCTTCACAAAGACAACTGCCCAGCAAATCCAAAGCACCAGAAGCAGTGGCAAGAAGTGGGACACTTCAGCCAAACTCCTTTCTTTGTGGAAATGGGCAGGGTATCTTCGTTATCTTGATAGTACACTAAAGCGTAAATTTACGCTTTATGAGCTATTCTAAAATCTGCCCTGCTTAATAATCTGTATCAGCAAAAAAACACTTTAAAGTGTCTCTCACAATTAAACCCAGGCACAACCTTCTATAAATCAAAATTTTGCTACCATATCAAAACGTTACACTGGGGCTGTATAACATTGCCCATATCCTCATTACATGCTACACTAATTACTACCAGCAGACTCAGAATTTTCTGCACATTAGAGGCTTTTAGAGGAGCTATAAAAAATTTCAGGCACCATTAATTTAAATTTGTATTGAAATTTCCTTTTGACAGATGGCCAAAAATTACTTACTATTTAGAGCACCAAAGCTGCCTGTTTGCACATTGGAAGAGGAAAGGGAAAAATTAAAAGCAAGAAGAAAATTTATGTCACGTTCATTACCTGTTAAATGTTAAGGAGCATTATCCTGCATGAATAAATTATTTCATACAAGCACACAGACTCCAGCTGCTGGCAACTGGCACGTTCTGGCTGACAAAAACCATTTCAAGTCACAGACCAGACAATCATAAAAAGCCTCTCTTAACCAGGAACCACTTAAGGGAGGACAGATCGATTGAACAAGCGACTAACTGCTACTCTGGGCATCACTGAAAACATTTAACGAAATTAGCAAACTATTTCACCTTGCAAAGCTGGCAGCAAGCCCCATAATGCTGACATACAAGCCAACTCACATTCTGAACACCATGCAAGACAAACATCTACTTATCATTTTGAAGTAAATTGGCACAAAGCAGCGACGCTCTCCTCTCCCCCTGGAAGCCATATGAATAACAGCGCCTTTTAATCATTCCCAGACAAAATCAGCCTTTTTGGTATAAACACTGCATGTAACACCCATGCCAGCATAAACACCCCAACATCCCACAGGCATTACAGAAACATGACTAACAAATTTTTATTAGAAAACTTGATCAGCTATACTAGAGCAGTTCTCCTCATACACCTTCTTGAGTGAAATGCTCGTGGTTCCAACTGTACAGGTATGCACACGTGCTGAAGAAACCAGGTGAGTTTGCATTCTCACATTTAGGTATCTGCCTTACTTGTGCTTGCATGTTTGAGTGCAAGGAAAAAAAGAGAACGGACTAAACCTATCTGTTCACAGTGAACAGAGGGTGTTCTAGGGAAATCATCATTAATGTGCACCCAGCCTTGCCACATAAAGCAATAATCCCAGTTTCTAGCCCTCATGACAAGGAAGCTGAAGTGAAATCTGATGCGCTGTTGTCTTATGTCAGCAGATAGACAGCTTCAGTGCCTCTGCTGCTCAGTAAAAACTGACAGTTCCTGTCAGCTCCTGGTTGTTAAGCAGAATCCTGTGGGTAATAGCAAAACTGACAACCATCAGCTCAGTTGCACTTGGCTGGGATGTGGCAGACTTGCCAGTGGCAGAATGGGCACGCTGGGGAAGGCTGTGGGGCACATTCCCACCTGGAGCTGACGAAGAAGCAAAAGCATGGCCCCTTGGGTGGCAGTGCCAGCCAGACAGGTCCCTGGCTGGGGCAAAGCCATGCTCCAGCACCATGCTCCTCCCAGAGCTGTAGAGGGCACACCAGTTAACATCTGACTGGCAAGCTCTGGGTAGTCTTGTCTAATGCATCCAAGATTCACGCTGTGAGCACCTCTTCTACCTCTTCCTGAAAAAAACATCATGAAAAACTTGACAAATTTGTTACAAGTGCTCAGTAAGGTGGGCACTGGTCTTGCCCTTTGTAAGGGAAACTTATCTTTCATTTCACACTGACCATTACCTAAAAAGGGTCCTGAAAATTGTGCAAGCCACTCACACTCTACTCTGTAACTACATCCAGCTATCCAGAGCTGGGCACGTAACTGCGTAGCTGGAAACGACTGGGTCTTCTGTGAGCTAGTAAACTGCCAGCAGCAGTGAGGAAAGCAAACTGATCCAGGAGAGGGCAGGGCCAAGATGCACCTCCCCACTTGCAGCATTAAAACCGTAGGAGCCTCTGAGAGGCTCTGGTGGCTATCCAGTAGGTACAAGCATCGAGGCACACACGCTGAATTGCAGTCACATGCATCACTGAATGCTCAAAATTACATGAGCAGCAAGGTGTGTATTAAAGCTACTTATAATACTACCATGCACAGGATGGTGTACACACATACGCTGCAGAGTCATTCAGAACCTGAAAATTAATTCCTGGAAAAGGCAGGCAGAATTCCCAGTGCAAGTACCATCTCTGTTGGTCTACAGCAGCTCCCTCCTCTCAACTGCTTTGGCAAGGACAGCAGGCAGGCAGCACCCCACCACTCCCCCGTGAGCAACAGAACTCTCCTTCCACAACTGCATCACAAGGATGTATCAGAATTACAGTTTACAGCCTCCAAATGACTTAAAACTACTGGCTAATACTTTGTATCTCAGAAGCTTGGGCAGAGACCCTGGGCAGCCCTTTCCTAATAATATCCAGGAACAGCCCCCAAGCGCTGCTCCAACAAATTGCCTAGAGTCCCAGCTGTCTCACTACCTGCCATTTTCTAAGTGTGACAGACAGTCTATGCAGGCCTCTGCTCATGAACATAAGCGTCACAACCCGGTTTCACTTTGTGACTTTTTCCACCACCCTGGGCCATGCTTCAGAAAACTGCAGTGCGCAGCTCTTCTGAGCCGCCTCCTTCACCTGTGAAATGGAGTCCTACCTTGATGGAGTCTCTGTCTGCATACAGAGCAGCCCCCGTGCGCAAGGAGGGGAGGAGGCAGTGGCAAAGAGAAAGAGAAAAGTACTAGTTAGTTTACATAAAATTATACATTTATCATGCTTGGAAGGAAGAATCCTGATGTCTCTTAAATAATAAATTGCACAGATGCTAACTTTTCTGTATAATTATTAATACTGTACAGCCACATTTATAAAAGTGGATTTCCAGCATTTGAACATAATTTCTGGCAACTACTAAGTAAGAAATACTGACGTAATTAGCTTGTGAAAACTAGGAGTTTTTTTACCCACCACCCAAGGTTTTTTTGTTTTCTTCATTTTTTTTAAGAGAAAGTTTAAGAAAGAAGAAGAAAAGAGGAACAGATGAAAGCACACGCTCAAGTGGCAATGCCTACCTCTTTGGTGATCGTTATCATGGTGCTTCTTCTCATCTTTAATTGGGAGGTGGGACTGCCCCCCCAGAGCACTGGACAGTGCCAGAAGACCAGCACTGCTGCCAATGGGTGGGATGGTAGGAGGCTGCAAGCCTGAGGGGTGCGGAGTGAGCGGCACAGGAAGACCATGTCCATGTGACAAATGCTGGGCCTGGAGTTGTTGCTGCTGTGAAAAAGGAAACACAGATACTGAATTTGTTCGGAAAGCTGGGGGCTGTCCAATTGTACAGGAGTACATCACGCGTGATTGATCAGATCAACAGATGCAGCTGATTGACCCAGGTATCAACCCCCACCAACATCCTGGCATTTTAAAATTGCCCATATGCTTGGACACAAACACAACCAGTAAACTTCAGGATGAATTAAAGGAACAACAACAAAAAAAAAAAAAAAAAGGAATAAAGGAAAGGCATTTTGCAGTTTTGGTGAAATTTTCATTTCTCTGACACAGGTATTACATTTTACTCTTCCTATCGGAAGCGCACCACACACATGTCTAATCAAAACATATGTAACTATATAAAAGCAGTTAAATAATGAAGAAAAAAAAACCTCAAAATTGAGAAAATTAGTGTTAAACAGTTCTCCCAGCGCTACTGCGCAGCATGCAGTGAGAGTTAATTTGAAAGAGAAAACCTGAATTAACAATCCAGAAAAGGAAACTGGTTGCAGCCACCATTTTAAGCCCTTTAAGTGTCCTCAGCGGTACTTCAGCAAATTACTAAAGAAAATCTAATGTAGCAAGGCCTGGGTCTTCCTGTAGGCTTGCTCAATAATGCTGAAATAATTGGGCACTCTGTGCACGTTTAGTGACGCTCGAATGAAAAGCTAGAGGCCTGCCCTCGTACTCTTCTCTAGCTGCTGACTCTGTGTTGTGACAGGTTTATTTGAGTGGGACTGTGATGCATGCACCAGTAACTGCGCTGACAAGAGTTTAAAGTCATTTTTACCAGTACACTGGCAACACATACAGAAAGCCCTTGAGAGGTTCGAATTGGAGTGCTTGACCTCAACCAGGCTGCATCAAGCTCTGTGCTATACTAACCATTGTGGGGTAGATAGATTGTTTGTTGCTACTCATAGGGAAGCCAGAGAAAACAAAAACAAATGGGCAAAAGAAGTTACGCTAAATATATCCCAGGAGAGATCTGTTCAGGTCTAAGGCTTGCTCACTAACTGTCCAACTAATCTGTGTTCATACAGTAACTAGATTAGCTCTGAAATTTCCTTTTTATTTTCAAGCAGTCACTGCTCAAGACTGAGGGTAAACTGAATCAGAAATCCTTTAGGATTGTTCTCTCCTGCCTGCACATCTGCATACAGGAATTTGGAAGAAGAAGAAATAAAAATTTAACTTGCTTTGCACAAAAAAATCCATTTTAAATTCCTAATTGACAAGATTCAAGTCTTACTTTGTTTGGTTTTCATTTGAACCTAAATTCACTTTCCGCCTTGCAACCCAGCTCTTCACTCAATCAAGAGACAATACGATGTTCACTTGCTTTTCCCCTCCCCTTCCTAGTGTGAACCTTTATGCAAGGGTGAGCTGGAAGTAAGACTGAGAGTCACACAGAGCACATTAGGTAATTCATGCGGCACACTGCACATCCGCCTCCCTCAACAAGCCCCTGTGAAGATGCAGATCATTCTCTTACTCTTGGAAATACAAGCCAGGCAGCAGAATCAGACTGGTGGTGGCATAAACAAGTCATTTGACCCAGATCAGCACCAGGGAAAGGAAGAGAATGAACCAAACAGAAGGTGAGGGGGGAAAAAACCCAAAAAGAATGGGGGGAGGGGAGGCAAATGGAAAACAGACCACAAAAAAAATAGAAAACTGGAATATTTTTCCAGGTGGAATTCTTTCCACCTCAATCCTTTCCCTGCTTGCGATCCCATGCCATTTGAGCAGGTGCTCCTTCTTGTATAAAGTATCCAGCACATTTTGCTTGCTTGGCGGTTTTATGGAAGATGCTTCATTTCTCAGAATTTTTAATTAACTACAACAAAATGAAGCAAGAGCCAACAGCGTATTGTTTAGCTTCAGGGTTGGAATGCGGCTGCCTTGCAGCAAGGGAACAATCTGGCATGCCTGATTTGGGGAAGGAGGACAGCAAGAGAAAGAAAGGACTGGACAAAATAATCTGCATTCTGGAGTCTCATTTTAAAACAGGAATTTCCCATTTTTATTACAGAATGTGCTATAAACCACGGCAAAGAAGATGTCTGCCTGAATCTGCTTGTGAAAGCAAAGGCTTTGAGAAGAGCCTGAGCATATCAACAGTGACAGAGCTTTCCCCTTGTTAACTAATTACACTGTTGACCAAAGTATACCAGGTATACTCACTGACAGTTCACACCGTCACACTGAGGTCATTCACTGTACAGTTCACACGTATCTCCCTACTGACCTACTCAATTTGCATTATATGACTTCTTCTATCAATGCAGGATGGTTTCTAAAGAGCTTGAAGAGAACTGCACTATAAATGCAATCCTCTTTTTCACTTGTGTTTGTTAGTAACATCTCTACATAGCACAGAGAGCACACTGGATGTACTCAACACCATTAATGCCTCCCAGGCATAATATAGGCATTAAGAGTAGTATGGGTAATGAATCCTCAGTGTGTACAGGCTTGAGAACACTCTGAACAGCATGGCTGGCCTAGTCCCTCCTGGCCAAGAACCAATGTGTTTTTACTGCAAGCTGAATTGTATAGAGCTCTGAAAATAACTGGAGAGAGTAGTAGGAAAACAAACAAACAAACCAAAACACAACCTTTCTGCCATGGAGAGCTTTTTGAAAGAGACCAAGCTCTTTCATGGAAAATGGTGGGAACATGGAATCTGAAAAGAACATGGAACATGACCCCCACAATCATGAAGGGATCATTCACTGGTACAGCAGAAATTTGGTCCCATTGTAACAGGTCAAAGAAAACACTTCAGTATGAAAAACAGACTTAAGCAAATCTAAACACTCAAAATTCCAATATATAGCCCTGAATGCCTGCGCCACACTGACATGGGTAGTGTTGCACATGTTGTTAAGACTGGTGTGGGACTAAAAATTCAACAATGGGAGGATGGTGGAATTGGTACAGGAAAGGATTATGAGTTCCTCCAACACAATGAGCAATGGTGTATGGCAAAAGGGACGCACTGGTCCGAAAACAGAAATCACAAAATTCAAGCCAAATACTGGGCAGAGTTTTACTCTCAAAATATGATAGAGAAAAAAGAAAAAAAAAAAAAAGTATGACTGCATAATTAAGCACTGTTTGCTAACAGGCATACACAAGAAGGTAAAAACAAAGTGATACAGCATCTCTGTCATTTCCAGACCTCTGATACCTATTCCTATATTCAAATGCTCACAGCATTCACAGCTTGGTTTTGCTTTTCCACTGCCCATGGGTGTCGCCAGCCACTTGGTTACAGCAGAAGTTACAAACACACAAGGCAATTCCTCAACCAACTGGCCATGACCTTAGTACTACAAAGTGATTAAATAAAAGTGGGCTCCTCTAGTCACCAAATGTCAAAGATACTGGGGAGTAAGACAACTGACAGATATTCTCCACACAGAAATATTCCACTGTGGAAGAAAGTTTACATTTGTTGCTGCTTATACCATGAATTTAGATCATAAAATCTGACACAATTTACAAGCTTGCAAGCAAAGCCTGAAAATAAGCCAGCTGAGCAACCACATAATTTTTTTTTGATGTTGCTGTAATGCTTTCACTTCCACTCCTCCATCTCCTCTTTAATTTGTCATCCTTAGTCATGTTATTTATGAACTCTTAGCATGTGGTTAACTTTAGATGATCCCATTACAGTTGACTACAGTATGCATAAGGACAAGCCTACATTTTCAGCATCAATGCATAATAGGTGAAAACTTGCAAAGTCAGTACAGCAGGCTTTATCATGTTGTACATTTTGCAGAATTATTTAAAAACAAAACCAGCAACAGTTAGCTACCAAGAAATATGCCCTACAGAATTGCAAAACAGACTGCACTGTTTTTAAGAAACATCCAACACAAAAATGCCCAGCAATCAGAAAGAAGTCAAACAAGAAGACTGCACTCTCTTTGGTAGTAAGTTTAGGATGATGATTATTTAAATCAGTTCAGTAGTAAAGACTGAAGTAAAACTTTCAAGACATATTGACACATGTCAAGTCAAGGTAACAGCTGGCTGCTACTAACCTGTAAGGTTTTTTTAATTTTCTGTATATTCTCCTAAACAGCCTACATTAAGGAGTAAAATAACTCCAAAGCCCATTTGTTCAGACAAATGGGCAAAAAGGCTTTGCGAAAGCTTCTTATCTGGGTATCACCAATTTTTACAGCTGCAATTCTAAATATTGATGCTTAGCTTAATTCCTTTCCCAACACAACTTAAGAGATCAAATTTAAAGTAAAGTGCGATAATAAACCCACTAACAAATTAGCTTCAAATGCTCTCTTGTTATAGTCAGTGCATTCAAAGCCTGTTTTCCTGGAAAAGGTTCAAGTTTTTACTGGATACTTTCCAAGCAGCTCTGTGTCGCAGTAATCCACCACTTCTTTTGCAGACCCTGAAAACTCATCGGCATTATCCAAACAACCTGAACATACTCCTCTAACCTGAATACATTTAGGCATTATCCAAACAATAGGAACATACTCCTCCAACCTGAAGACATTCATAAAGTTATCAAACTAATGTCTCAAAATTACTTTATATCTATATACATGTATGCACTACCTGCACCTCCAGCGCTGGGAGAAGATCTTAAAAAATCTGGATGAAATAGCTTCATTGTTTGTTTGAAATTTGTTAGATGAAGTGATGTATTGCTCAGAGTGAATCCTTAGTAAGATAGCATATGGACAAAACGGTAACAAAGATAAAGAGGAAATAAAGACATAAAACCAAAAACTTGACAGTACAGAGTATCAATGACAATGGTTTAGAGACCAGCAAGAAAAGGAAGTCCTTCAGCACATGCAGTTATGAGTGTGTTTGGGATGGTATGTATTGCTATCTATCATGCCTGTTCACACCCAATATGATATGCACTGTTTGTACTTCCTTTGTACATTTCTGTCTCTGCTGGCTTACCATGGCAGAAGCGGTTTTTCTGATGTTAAGATACAACACAGCAAAAGAGTGTACAGTCATACAGCACTTCCTTCAGTGGAATGATCCTGGAGCTATATCCATATATAGCATATGGTAAGCTTGCCATAAAGACACCGTG
Organism: Psittacus erithacus; assembly: GCA_009867235.2. NCBI lineage: Eukaryota > Metazoa > Chordata > Aves > Psittaciformes > Psittacidae > Psittacus > Psittacus erithacus. Next base: position 29,830 of record WYDI02015463.1, read on the forward strand.
GTACAGATGTAGGGTGGAGCTACATACTATCCTTAATCGTTTAAGGGAAAATAATCATTTTGCAAATGAACATGCCTAGTATGAAAGAAAGGTATCAGACTGGTGAGAATTCTAAACACTCAGACACAGCTGATCTACTGGAAAACACACTGTTTCTGTTCACAAAACAGAGTGAATGCACAAGTTTAGACAAAATCTAGGAAAAATAATGAAAAACAATAAAGAGGAGAGAAAATAAGGAGACCAATAATGATAATAATAAAAAACCCTAAAAAAAATAAAAGAAAAGCAAATGCCAAGCTTCTTACTCTCTAAGAACAGCGATTTCTGCCCTTGCAGATGCTGATTTACAGGAGGAAAGCAAGCTCCACTGAGAAAACTAAGGGGAGAAGGAAAAAAATCAACGGCTGTCATTAATCAGAAGGGGAGCATTTAGAACTCCTACATAAATAACAAAAGAAACTATCAGAATCATATCTCTACAAACTGCCTCACAGATCTTTTAAGCGATCTAGGAACAAAAAGTCATCTCCCGAATCACATTGTGAGATGAAAGGCAATATATGCTGAGCAGATTTCCGTTCTTAATCATACATATAGGAATATCTATCTGTCAGGATACGTTTCACCATTTGTCCTCCCTTACCTCCTTATGACTCCTCTTTACTCAGTGAACCAGCATAAACAGAGAACAAAAGTAACAATAATACAACCCACTAGCAAATACAAGATTTGTGGTAAAAAGGTCATCATTATAGTAATGGAAAAACCTAGTTCCTTACAAAAGGCCAAGTGCACCTGCCTCCAGAATCCTGGAGTTCAGTAGTTCCTCCTGCTCACAGGACTCCTCTCCACCTCAGTTTCACTCTGGAGGCAGACAGAGAAAAATTTAGGCTTTTTTAAAATCACTTTCTATTATCACTTAATAAAGGGCAGAAACTCTTGCATAAATCATGCCACTTAAGCTCCCTTCTTCTTCCTTCTCTCCCATAAATTGCTAGCTAAGGAAAAGAAAATCCACATCTCCTGCAACAGAAGGCAGAAAGCACCAAATGCCAGTAAAGCTCAGTATCTTCCCATACCAAACACCACTGGTGTGAAATGTGCCACACATGCTCTTCAAAACTGTTTCACAAGAACAAATGCAGAGAAAAGAATAACGATGGCAGCAACTGGGTGCCTTCTATTAAAGATGAATAGATGGCAAAAATCAGCTTTGGCTAGCTATGTACACAGTGGCTGAAGTACTGTATTTACCAGGTGCTCCACACATCCCACCCACAGACACTAGGAAGAGATTTTCTCTCCTATAGGTTGACAGTAGGAAAATGGTATCCCTTTTGTGTCTGCTTGAATCTTGGTCCTTTTCCTTAGAACTAGAAAATGAAGAGTGATGCCTACACTTTTCCCAGCAGAGTCCTAAATAACCTTTTCTATGGTCCTCACATGAAAAAGTTTCTGAAACCCTGAGCTACATGAACATGTCTGTAAAGTGGAAAAAGTATTATCTGAGATGTATAATGAATCAAACCATAAAAGCTAGAAGAAAACGTAAGCAACAGCACTGGTCACAGAGACCTGCGTTGCTAAATCTATACACAATTTTATCACCAGGACTTTCAATGTTGCTGCTGTAATTTACTTCTAAGCTTCCTCACAAGTTATAGTCTAAGAGATATGCAGTCTTAGCATAAAACAGACGCATGTTATGTACCCCACACATGCATTTCTTTAATGCATTTTTTAAAATCGGTCCTTAGCAAGTCAAATTTCTGGATAGCAGTTACTGAGAAGCATAGGCTCCGTAACTCCACAACTGTAAGTGTTAATATTACATTTCATCATGCTTACAACACGTAAACACACACTGCGTTGGATTTCCATAAATTGTCTTTGCTTGAGTTGCCTGGATTGGTCCATTCTTTCTTTGTCTTTTGACATCTTTAAAGATTGCCATTTCTGGTGCAGCTCTGGCTGCATCCAGAGCACTGCAATGCCTTCCCTATGCAGTGCTTTAGCATCCATTCCAGTTAAGCACTAAACCCCTTGCTTTAGTAAGGTTACGCTACTCAGCAAGGGTACATATTTATATGGACTGTACCTCCACTGAGTACATGAACACTGCTGATCTCACAATGAAGGATTTTTAGGAACCTCCCTGCCTTCATAATACTTCAAAACCAAACATTCTTTAAACACCTTTTCTTTTTCCCAAAGCACTGGTATAGGGCCACCACTGAAGGCAATATATAGCATATAATGGACCAAGAATCTGATGGGAGTATGGTAAATCTCTGTTTGGTTAGAGACAGCTTCCATACACTTGAGTACCGACCACCCTGGCAACCCTGTTTTCTCCTTTCCATTGTGCGCTTAGTGACAGCATACAAAAATAAGTCATAAATAAAATATTACATATATTCATGCTGTAAAACACAAAGAAAATTCTCCTTAGGACCTCTTCTATCTGCACTGATTAATTGTAATTCAAAAAAAGATAAGGTGGTCACATAGCTTTAGTGTCACAGACTGGAAAACCTTGAGAAACATGGAGGCAGAAGTCAGCTTTCCTGCCTGATCAGATACAGTATGCGAGCCGTAACACTCATGTCATGCGCACTTACTTAAGCATAACGAGCAGGGCCTCTGGCATCAGCATATTGGTGGTGAGATGTAATAAAGTGGTCTGCACTTCACACTGCAATGTTACTGACTGCTCATAGAGTGACAGACCAATATAAATTCAGTAGCTACCACAGTTACTGGAAATAAGTGAAAAAGAGGAAAACAGCAGTACCCCATTCCAAGTGTAGCAACAGTATTTAAAATCCATCCTCTGAGCTTTCTTTCTTTTTCCAGTAAATATGGAACCTGGAATTATTTTCATTCCAATTCCCTCAAAAATCCCTAAAAAGATGATCCTGTGCCTTGTTTTCAGCTTGATGCTGCATATGAAAGAGATTTATTTAAATTAGGCCTCACCTGCAAGGTTCCCCCTGAAGCTGACACCCAGGCATAGCAGGAGAAGAAGAAAAATCCCCCGAAAACACATCCTGCCTCCCAAAGAACAAGGTGTCTTTAACCTAGCCAGATTTCAGATGAATAATTCAAACCCAAAAGGCACTCACTAAAAAGCCTTGTATAATTTCTTCTGCAATTCAATTTCAGGCAATAGGCAGCATCATAAGATTTGCAGGACCTCAGGATCACACATCCTCAATATACAAACAGCAAACAAGAGCAAGTAAATGGGAAGGAATGAATTTCACCATTCTTTTAGGGTACATAAAAAAACACAACTCAAAACACATACCCACTAAGTCAACACTGTCTGCCACTTTCCTGCTGTTACAATCTGTGTACAACATACAGTGGGTGACCAACCTGGTTTAACAGCATTTAAGCTTTAATCACAACTAAATAAGCCTTTGAACGTGCAACACAGAAGGGCTGGAGAGACGAGTAACTGCTGCCCCTGAGCAATACACACTTGCTTGTTCTACTGCCTTCCACAGACTCCCTGAAGCTCCCATTTCTGAATGCACACACTTGGCAAGAATAACTTCGCCATGCAAACTGGAATCAAAACATTGCCACTCAGCTGCACTGGCTCAACCAAAACTCCTTGCTGTTCCTCACAGCAGAAGCAGAGACCAGAGGCAGAAACAACCCACCCTCTAGGAAGACTGAGAGATGATTCTGTACGTTACAGACCAAAGCAAAAAAGCACCTCGGCATTTGGCAGCAGGAGCCCTGGACCACGGGTGCCATGCCAGCAATGGCATGTACTAATGCTGTGGAGACATGGGGCTAAGCTTTTATGACAACTTGTGCACTTGTATCTGCATCGTACTGCCTCCAAAGGTTTCCTCGCCTGCGATGGCACACTGGCATTTCTTAAACAGGCGTTGTTATCCACAACTGTAAAATGGACTACTTGCTTGAAAGCAACCAAAAACTATGCAGCTTTCAAGATGTGTCAAACAAGCTCCTCACCTTCAAACACATGGCAGAAATCGAGACAAGCAGTGTATTTAAGAAGGAACTTTATAGCGTGATGATTATGTGTCACAATACAGAATGAGTCCTTTCTTCCAGTAACTGCCATTTGCTTATTTTTTAAAGAATAAAAGTGACATAAGAAAACAAAATGCTTAGAAATTAAACAAAAGCCATTTTTTTTTCACTCAGATGTATAGAATGGTAAAGGAAAAATAATTTAAATCATTTCCTCACCAATACAAGTAATATTTAAATAGATTTAATAGTGCTGCTCCAAACCAGTGAATTATGAGTTTAAAACCTATTAAAATGTAATGTTTTTTTCCTGAGCTGAGGGGAGAGAGATTTAAATCCACTGAATTTTAATATTTCAGCTTGAGCTGCAGGAGGTAGTGAAAAGTCCAAATGAACTCTTCCATCAGCACCATTCAAGCATGAACATTTTAATCAGTTTTACTTCCTTGGAGTTCTCCAACACAGTTTACGCTGTCATTCTGAAAGCACTTAACACAGAGGGTGTGAAAAACCACCAAGGCTTGTTATTGCCTTCACAATTGATGGCAAATAATTTTGCAGGCTTCCTATCATTAAAATGTCACCGCTAAAAATTGAGGTTCAGCATTTCTTGTGCTAAACTGCATTTTCTTTGAACACCATCACATGCCTGTTCTTAAGGTTTTGGTACATTTATCTTTTTCCATGTAATAAATAGAGACACAAGCAGTAGCCTCTATTTCTGCCTCACCACCTAACTGCAGTAGAAAACAGACTATTTTAAATGGGGATAGGGGGGAAACACTGATAAAATTCGTATAAAGTTACAAGTTAATTCCCTGGTTCCCTTATTAAAATGTAACCACATTCACACAGCATGCTCTGATTATATAGTATAATGGATTAAAAAAACCAAAACAAAACAAAAAACCCAAAGCAAAACAACAACATTTTAAGAGACTTAGACAACTCAATTTAATAATACAGGAAATGAAAACATCGCTCCTAATTAGATCATCTTACTGATTTAAGACTACAGTTTGTGTGTTGTTTCAACAATGTGATCTTGCAGATTCTAATTTTAAAAACATGGCAGTTCTGACACATGACAAGATCAACCAGATAACATCACATTGCTTATCCCAATATGCCCAACCTGGAAAGGAGCTCTGGGTGTGCCATACGAATTGCTCTGAGCAAGAACTCTGTACAACAGCGTCCATAGCAAACACCAGATGTAGAGTCTGGATGCCTGCAGATTTACAGTCCTCCTGCAGCATGCTTATGATACTTAATTTTGGTATGTTTTTTCTCCCTGAATCTCTCTAGAAGAAGATAGATGATATTTAACTTGTTTCAGCCCATCAACAGTTTTAAACTGAACATGACCTGTGAAAGAAGTCATTATAACTGTGTTTCATTCCATTAAACACAACTAGTTTATTGTCAGGAGAACAAGCAGTCTCTCAGGGTTCCAGGCTCACTTCAGTATTTTGCATTTAAACTGCATGGATCAGTGATTTCATTCATTTACCAATAAAGACAGAATAATACTGAAAAGTTAAAAGGTGCGTCATCAGATTCCATTAAATCAGAGCACATTCACACAAAAACATATACATGTGAAACACAAGGACAGCCACAATTTGTGCACATTCTTTTCTTGCGCTTTCCTCCATTCAGGTAAAATCTATTTTAAACTCAAACCCAGGGATCCCCTGTTAGAACCAAATGGGGTTTAGTATGAGTGAGATGAACTGAGTTGGGCCTCCCAAAGCTAGAAGCAGCTTAATATACAGTTGCACTTCAAAAACCCAAACACTTTTCTGTCTTTCTCTGATACACAGTTCAATAGGTAACCAAAGACACATTTTTAAAAACTCTAAAGAGCAAGCAACTTCAGAAGTGTTTAAAATACCACAGGGTTAAAAGAACACAAACTCTATCAGACTTACCAACCAGTAAAATAACACAACATAATTAGAGATATAGAAAAGCAACGATTTCTAATTATGTCGATTTTTATTTGTATTCACTTTACAAAATATGAAAAGCCTTTTTTAGTCCCGTGTTACATTTCCAGACTTTAAATCTAAGTGCAGACATATTATTATTGTGGGTATTCATGCAATTAGAACTTCAGCTTTTTGGTAAGTTGCTGTCCTACCTGTTCAGTTGTGGTTTTTTTTGGTAATGAATTTCTTAAAGATTGGACTAGATTATGTCTCTTTAAAACTGATGAACACAGTTTTCAGTCTGTATCCCTCCTGTTTCTCTAAAAGTAAAGTGACCGCCATAGGGTATTTCCTAAGTCAATATAAAATAGGAGTCAAAAAAGCCAGTACAGCAAGGTAAAAATCAGTCTTATGAGGGAGGTGAGAGCTGTCCAATTTTAATGCACAAAACCGAATTCAGACATTATGAAAATCTGAGGCCACAAAATTTTAACTGACTCTAAGAGATAAATTCAGACAACAACAAACAAAACAGAAAATTTATTTCTGCCTGGTAGGGGAAGACCAACAAAAGTTAATGCCAGGCTCCCAGACAGGTATCTAGCCTGCTTATATTTATTCTGTGTGGTTTAGTGGTTCATGAAAGCAGGATAAACTTAAGTAACGCTGCAACAGCCAGCATCTATAACATCACATCAATCAACACAGCCTTACCAAAACAAACTGCTTTTTGCAGTCACCTAATATTTACAAAGGTGAATGGCAAAAATGAACACAAGCAGACTCTGAAGTATTAATACACAAGTGTGTGTACACACACACAAAACAGGATGTGCAAACATATACACATGCTATGTACGCACATGCATACAAACTTCTTTAACAAAGAAGCTAACCTTTAGCCACTTACTTTATGCAAAGAATGTTAATAGAAGGCAACATTTTTGTTAGGTAATGAAAACTAATTGGGAAATTATTCATCTCCCACTCTCCTCACTGGAGCGTAAAAGACGTACAACAAATGTTATTCATGATTCTACACGACTCGCTCCAATTCACCCCCTTCTTTCTAATGGGCACTTCAGAGGAAATAAAGGTTACTCTTTTCAATTTATATCTTCTAATTGACTACCAGTGTTTTCTTGTGGTCAAAAGGACACAACACAGAGTTAGAAACAACCTATTAAAAACAAGCTAAAATCAGACCACTGCTCTACACTACCGTCAGCAATGATCAGAGAGCCCTGATTTCCTTGTTAAAAGACAGAAGCATAATTGAAGCAGTATCTTCACTTCAGATTGATTATTCGGCGACCCTTATCCGTATCTTCACTCAGCAATTTGAATTTTAATGAAAGTAAATGGAATAATTAGCATTTCAAAGTGTGTTTGAAACACTGAATAAAAAAAAGAAAAGACTTTTATGTATAATCTATACACAAAAGAAAAAGCATTTGGGAGGGCACAGAAGATGGGAAGCACAGTTGTAGTGTCTTCATTAGAATAACTTAAACAACTGCTTGCACTAGCTGCATAATTATACATATGAATAATGTGCTATTAAGCTATGACTTCTCACCTTTATTTTATGTAGTGTGAACAGTCACAGCTTTCGTTGTTATGTCTTTCCAGCTGTAAAATGTAAACACTGTGGCTGCCCACACTCATAAAATCTCATAGGACTGCTCTACCATGCTAATGGGGCTGGACGTAAAGCTTTCACAACAGGGGCTCCATATACCCTTGTTTTAAGATGAGTAGGAGCAGGCATGCCTATGAGTGTACTGGTGACAAGTCATTTTGTCATTGATTTGGGTTGGCTGGTTTTTTTTTTGTTTTGGTTTGTTTTCTGTTTTGCTCATGGCCTTTTTTTTTTTTTTAAGTAGCATCTATTTTTTCATGTAAGAATGAAAAGTGTGGTGAATATTCACAGTCCTGAGCCACATCAGATGCTGCCCAAAGAGATGCTGGGAGTAGTGATGTGAAAAACCCTTCTAAAGCACGAGTATATCATATGAAGGCTACCTGTTACCACAGCTGCAGAAGCAGACTGGCACACGGCATGCAAAGGAAGCAAAAAGGACAACGAAAAAACAGATTCAGACCAAGCTTCAGGAAATGGATACAACACAGACATTAATCACCCCGTTCGTTTTCTCAGCACAGCGCAAACAGAAGTCTTCAGGTAGTAACTAGATTTTATGAAGATCAAGCTACTGAACTTCACGACTGTCCACAACTTTTGCCCACCCAATGAAAATGAGTTCATACAAGAGAAAGAAAAGCTATTTACAAATGCTATTAGAGCTAAAATAGAAAGACCACATACCCCAATGATTGCGTTCAGTTCTGCCATGGTCACTTGCTTGGCACGCTCCACAGCCTGCACCACTTGCTGCTGGTGCTACAAATGAAGATCAGAAACAAAACAAAATTATTGGTTTTCTAAACTATTAAGTGCAGCCTTCCTTTTTTTTTTTTTTCCTTTGCTTTTCAAACACATGCAGGGCTTGAAATAACTTCTCTAACAGACAGTCATGTCTTATGTTTATCTGCGAGACTTGTATCAGGCAAGGGGAAGATCAGTTTATGCGGTTGCTTGCCAGAAATTACACCTTTGCTCCTCAAAGAACTATTTTACAACCTGGCTAAAAGGAGAACTGTTTTCCTTTTGCTCATCTTTTGTTCAGTGTGCTTTTGAATTTACACACCAACTCAAAAGGCAAGCCACTTTCCAAACAGCTATTGAAACTTTTCGATTAAAAAGGAAAAAAAATAGTAAAAGCATACTGAAAAAGAAAGGTATGTATTTTCAACACGCATATAGCACCCACATCACTGAAGGATATAAAGATTCTCCTCCTAGGTACATTTCAAAGCAGCTCAACCGTAAGAAACAAATTTAAAATGCCATTCACAATTCTGTCAAACACGTGAAAGAGAACTAATTATTTCGATCTCCAACATGTAGATTTTAATAGCTTTAAAAAGTCCATCAAAACCACATGGTCTAATTAACAATACAGTTTACAAGCTTCAGTGGTGATATTATCTCAGTTTGAGTGATACTGTATTCCTGCAGTATATTCAAAATTGCTGTATACTGAAAACTGATGGGAATTTATTTGAAAACACCAACTACAGATAAAATAAGGTCCTCATCTTGCAACCAGATCCATGCCTATTCAAAGCTCCACTGGTGGCAAATACATTTACACACGCAGCCTTGCAGGATTCGGATTACACAAGACAAACTGGCGCAAGAGGGGTGTCAGGGAGAACTGCAGGCAGGTTGTGCGATCTGCATGATCTGCACTGGGAGTGTGTCAGCCTTGATTAATAGCCACTGGTGGATCACAGAGCAGGGTGAGCTCTTGTCTATCTTGAGAGGTGCTGAAAACATAACAACGAAACACCAACTCTGTATAGAAACCAACATCTAGATGTTAATGCAAAGTCTAAGGAAAGGGCTGAAATAGTGTCTTTAAAGCCTCCAGTTTGCCCTCATGCCTGCATATGCAGGCAGCGCAGAGTTAAAGTACAGACCATGCAGCAATACCTCCTGCTCGTCCTTACCAGGGGCAGAAAGCTGCATACAATAAGGTGAAGACCCAAGTCTTTAATATTCCTTCCAACACCTTCAAGAGTAGATGAAGAGCATTCGGAAAGACTCAGCCCAGATGGGAAAGGGGGCCATAACGAAGGGCTCCACTACCTCCAGGACTTGGCAGTCTCAGATTTACCAATTTCCAACACAACGCACAAACAAAAATGGCACTTTCACTTATAAACTCTCTCCAATAGAAGCCCTCAGAATGGGGTACAGCAAGCCTAAAAATCCACCCCTAAGAAATGCTGGCCTCAACTACAAAAAATTGATAAATGCAAATAATAAAGGAGGAAACTTAGAAACACTCCTGGAAGGAAGAAAATTATTTTAAGGTTTGCTTGTTTTTAAGCAAAGAATTAAATGAAGGAAATGCCAGGAAAGCAAACAACATAATGTTGCAAACAGAATCACAGCATTCCCATTTAGAGTTTTGTAAAGCTACAGTGCTGAAGTAAACCAAATCTGTCACTTGTAAGCAGACAATGTAAAGATCATAAAGCAGGCTGAACATGCGCAAATGTATCCCTGGAATTCAGGAAAAAATAAAAATACAAAAATAAAAGATACAAATACAAAAACACAAAGTTGTGTACTGCCATCACAGATAAACAGTAAAAAGGAAATTACAATACTCAAGCCTCAAGTTTCCGTGATGTGTTATCATCTCCAGGTCATCACATGTTAAGGACATATACAGCTTTCATCGATTATGTAGCTGAAACCCCAGTGACACGCGGCTCTGTATGGCAACTCAGTGATCATGAAAATTACACCACCATTTTCTGGTGCAGGTCAGCCACACTAAAAATGGGTCATAGCATTTTTGATCAAGCCATTCAAAAAAAAAAAATATAGAAAGGGAATAAGAAAACCAACATGGGTTTTTAAAAATCTTCATTTAAAAAAAGTTAATAAAAATGTCCTTTATTTAGCTGTTTACAGTCATCTCCGCTTTCCTACCACTTCCTAGGCAATGCTTTTTGCACTGAGGTACCTAGCTTTTGATTTGCATACCATTCCAATGCTCATTTACTTAAATTCCGTTCCTGGGGCCACAGGCAGAAGAAAAATCTTCTGAGGAACCTAAAGAAAGCCAACCTGAAAACATCAAAATTACTGTAGAAATTACCCCAATTCTCACCCAGGTTTTGGAAAAATAAGTCAGCTCCACAAGAGTTTGTTTTCCTTTCTTTTACTGCAACTATACAAATAATAACTCTCAGGATTATTTGGAAAAAACATTATTTCATTCCCAGGTGAGGGGAAAGAAGGTGGAGGGGTTGAGTACCAAAATCTCACTTTAACACTCTTGCTAAAAAGCACTGTAAAACAAAAATTTCCTAAGCAGATTCACAAGGCACCTTTCACTGACTCTCACAGGCTTCGGACCAAGTCTTCATAGAGAGGAGAAAAACTATGGGCCTTGTAACACTGAACCTAAACTAGGTACAGCAGAGACAACTAAAACTCCCCTATCGCTAGCTGCTTTAACATTGATTTAATCATCACTAGCATAGTATGCAAAAGACACAAAATAGATGGTCTGTAATTAGCCTCTCCATCACTTCCACCTCATTGCAGCAGCTGTGCAGACTCTCAGCACCCTGAAGCCCCATGGGGGGCCCATCCCCAGAGACCCTGCAGCTACTTCAAGTCACAGGCACAAACCACACACTCCAGTGGATAAAGAGACAGGAAAGCAAAGACATGCTGTGGTGTGGCAAACTGATGAGCAGGGTTTGAAGAGCCCACTAGCTGTCCCTTGGGTTTCTGAACCTGGAGCTGGCAGGCAGCTCCACATTACCAACTGCAGCTTCAGTAATGGGTACAGATTTCTACACACAGAGGAGACCGACTGGGACCCAGGGACCCATTGCTATTTGAAACCAAGGTGCAGCCAAGTGGGCCTGGCCCAGCACGCAGGGGTACCCAAGGATGGATGACTCCAGCACTTACAATATGCTTGAATGCCTTCCCTGGCCAGCATGCCAGTAACAAGCAGCATTATGTTAAAACCAAGCAGTACACATTAGCCTGCCCATCAAGTGATCATGGAGTGATCTGCAGCCAAGTAAAAAGAGCAACAGTAATAAAGGGTTACTTTCTCCCAACCAAAAATAGACAGGGCTGCAGCTTTCACACACATTTAATGCAAGCCTTCCACTGTGCACACAGCAAATGACAGACCCACTTTCTTCAGTTATGGGAAAACAGTATTCTGACCTGCATTTAACAGGCCAGAGCACTGAATTCAATATCCTGCCCCGCCTGTCATGAAGACTAGTATCATTTCTCCTTTTTAACTTCTTCCCTGTCTCTTCTCTTCACCCTTTTTTGCCTTCTGTAATGAGCAGCATGTCCAGACTTGCCTTGTGTTGGAAAATCACCTCCTTTCAGTCTCACAGTGGGTAGTAATGACAGAGACCACAAGAAGTATGTAGGCTTTTCCCCCATCACACTGTCTCACCACACTGTCTTGTCACCTAGCCCTGGTTCCTGTGCAGGTATTGAAGCAGAGTGGAAGATACCTGGGCTTCTTATACCATGTCAGAGCCACCTAATACTTCTCACTGACAGGTAGCCAAAATTCCCCCTGGGATGCACACACAGACACTGGTGTTAGAAACACCTAATTCCAGCCTGTCTCCAGCACCGCCAAAAACATCCAAAGCAAACATCACTGAACGATTCATTCTGCAGAAGCAAGCAGGCTCTGCCATGTTTTATTCATATTATTTTGTTGTTGTATTATCTGTTTAGAGGAAGTACAGACCAGCTCCTGCTTAAGAACTGCAGCAGTGCCATACTGAAAAGCTCTGTCTAGAGGCAGCATGATGAGATGAGGCCATACCAAAAACACTACTGAAACTAAACAGCAAACACACATTTACTGTGAGTACAGCATGCACTTGGAAACTAGAAGGAACTAGCAGATTCACTGCATTCAGACATCATAATTCAGACAAGATGTTAATAGCCACTTCATAAAAATATAAGAACATTATTAGCAATATATGCAGAAATTGCTAATAAGATGCCTTCCTTGGTAGAAGGATTACAGATACTGACAGCTTCCTTGTACTCACTGTTTCACCTCTAGTCTGGAGCAAGTCTAAAATGGAGGAAAATTATTTCATCTTCTCAGCCTCTCACTTCTCAGACCAACTGCTTCCTTTTGAAGAGCATGGAAGGACCCCTGCTCTACTCCTATAATGCATCTCACAGTCTTCATCCAAATTTACTGAACTTTAGAAGCATGTCTAGGGAAAAAGAGCAAGCCTAATATGGCCCACACCTTTCTAAAAGGAAAATCATCAACTAATACTAAAGTGCTTGAAAGCAAAAGACTGCATGCAGCATTTCCTTTTTGTATGTTTGCTGGTGGGTATGCATGCCAGTGCTTTGCATTTTATTGTACTTCTAAGCATATCTGACCACCTTATCATGCATGGGAAACTGAAGATCCTTGTTAAAGAGCAATCCTTCTAGCTTGTTATTAGCTAGCTCACTGGCAGTTAAAAGGGAAAGCACACCTTCCAAAGAAGTTTACAACAGTCTTCTCCGGCCCACACAATGCTTGCAAAGTGGTGTGGAATTTGACAGAGGCCAATAACGTGGGAAGCCATTTGTCTGGCTTCTCAAGCAGCTTTTGCAGCTTATGCTAAGCTCCAGGTTGCCACAACTGCACCATTAGCTATAAATGAGCCAGCTTGCATGTGCCTCATGAATATGTACACAGTCAAGTTTTACTCAAACAAAGTTAACCATGATACATGAATATCTCCAGCCACACTGAACAAGTACTGCTACCCAGCACTCAATGGCCACAGCCTGCAGCCACAAACACCACTTTGACCAGAGAGGAATGAGCCCCAACTTGAAAGCCACAGAGTTGTGCTACCGTCACACTGTTCTGCAGCTGGTAAATTCAGATGAGAAGAAGTGTCAATTAGCAGAGGCATTATCTACGGCTTTAGACCCAAAATGAATTGCATTTTACTGGCTAGATCATGTTGTGAACATTGACCTAACTATACCAACTGCAGGAGATCAAAACTATGTTAACTGAGTTCTAACAACCTCCAAGTATTTACCTACAACGTTGCAGGCACCCTCTTCACCTTATACAACAGGAACTATTTTGAGCACACTGGTATCTCCCATCACAGGCAGGTGGAAAATGACTGCTGCAACACAGGAAGTCTGCAACCAGCAGAAACTGAACACACATCACTGCCCTAAGGAACCAAGGTCCATCTCATGCCTTGGCCACAAAGTTACTCTTTCTTACCAAAATAGGAAGCCTGTATTTCTTGGTGCTGTTTTTTGACAGCCTGCCTAAGTCGGAGTCTAGGTAAGAACAAGGTACTACTTGACTGTTTATGTAGCCAGGTTAGGGACTTTATTTTTAATAAGTGCTTAGATGATGTACAGCACAGTAAAACTCACTGAAGCCTGCAGAATTTCTTGAATTCTTTACTGGATTTCCCCCTGAAACAAAGCAGACACTCGTACACACTAGGATGATGTATTATAATTGCATTCTTTCCTCAAGATCCCTAGCGATTTTGGCCACGATTTCTTACTTCTAAGTGAGTTATCACAAGCCATTGATTCCTTACAAAGTTAACAAGCAATAAGACAACTTAACCTGGTGCTATTATGAGGCAATAATGTTGCCATCAGTGCATGTAACCACTGTATTTTGTTCATTTTTCCCTCAGGCACAATACAAAGGAGTCTGATCACATTTTTCAGCCACTATTCCACAATTAGACTGTATGCAAAATGCATAAACAGCAAAAGCATGCTGCAATTCAATTCTCTATTAATCTAGATGATGAAATAAAGAGACTTCCATTAAGATACTCAGTTTTTAAAAGACACAAATTAGATAGAAACCTAGTCTAGCAGCTTACTCAAACTGGGGATCAGTTCTCTTTTGCCTCATAAGCACATGCCAATATAAACTCATTTAAGAACTGTTTCTGTGAAGAGAGGTCAAACAATTATCAAGATCTTCCTATCCCCAGTACGAAAACTACCATGATCAGAGGCACTGCTCAAGACAGATGAAAAGTTTTTTTGTGCTTCTTCTTTCCATCCCTCTCTGCTGTATCGTCCCTCCCTTCCTTTGCTAGGTGAGCTAAAAAGCACCCTTGCCTCCACACATGATGAATGTGTATGCCGGCTTTTCAGAAGTGCTCCCTTTTGTCTTTGTCAATACATGTGAAAATGCTGAAGTTGGGAATTTTTTGACCTCTCCATAGCCCAAAAAGCTTTGATGCTAGGCAACATGCACAGCAGAGGGGCTGTATGACTTGGCAAATGAGATGTGTAAACAGGTGTAGGAAACTTTATGGGCCACAGAATTAAAAAGCAGATGCCTGCTCGCACGCAAGCCATGAGAGCCTTTTTTCAGATCTAAAACTGCTTAACGCAAAGCTCTGATCTAAAGCATAACAAAGTAAACAGCAGTCATTAGGCACACTGATGCTGGAATGCTTAAGCCCTCACTGGGTGGTACTGTACTCATGACAGAAGTGGGACAACACCATTTTCTAAATTTACAATCTGACCATCTCAGTCGTCTACTTACATAGTTCTTGTAACTAGTGATTAATGACGAGCTACTGCAATGACTAAGTTCAGAATTACTTTAAAATTGCTCTCCATGCCTAGCTTGACAGCCAGGAAGTTGTTAAACAGTGATCAGAGCTCTTGGTTCATAGTTCACAAGTTACTGCATGAGAGCATCACATGGAAGATTCTCCTCAGTGGAAGGAAAGAATGAAGTGCAATGTGTAGCCTTCACAGCACCTTCTCCCTCTAAGGCAAGGACTTAAAATGTACCAATATCAGCTTTCAGTAGAATGAGTCCAGGGTGATTCAGTTCCAGGGACAGCAGAGCACAATGCATGGGGAGCAGAAGAAAAGGAGACAGACCGCGCTTATCTGAGTGGGATGCCACTAAGACCAAAGTTCCAAAAATATTCTTTGTTGCTCCCCCCCCACCCTTGAGTCCATGTAAGCATGCACAGGAGGTGGAGGTCAGGACTTCCAAAATCAAAGCCCAAAATCTACCAGTCACTGTTAATCAAACACATCTTTTGGCTTTTTCAAATGTATTCTAAGTCCATGCAATCTTTTTGCTTGTCTAATTGGCAAGAAACACCTACCCAAGAAAGCACATGGGCTGCATTTGTAGAAGCAAAGCAAGGAGAGCAGTGTGACCTGTGTATCGTAATAAAATTTCATCCAGCATTTGACTGAAAACAGCTGTACCAGTACCAGCAGTAGTATATCAGTACAAAGTTTCTAAATGCAGTAGTAGTAGTATACTGGTACATAGTTTCTAAACATTTCTCTGCTGTGACAATGCTGATCCCATGTCTTTGCCAAAATTAGGGCTTTGCCCGCCAAGTATTCACCTCTGCCTTTGTTTCAAAATCATGTCAGTTTAGTGCTCATTTTAGCATGAGTATGAATCAGCTTTACAGCTCATTTTTATACGCTGTCCTATTCCTGCGCATCAAATAAAACCCTGTGACGAGATATACGGAGATTCTGTAGCAGTTGAAGTACAAAATCAACAGCTACTCAGCTCAGATCCATGCAAAACTTGAGTTCGGATCCACCAACAATGTAACTAGATTACTACACACCATCTAGTTTCCACAAATCCATCTTTATAAGCAGAGAGTAGAGCAGCATTCACGAACATTGTCAGATTCTACTTTTGATATCGTTATTCTCATTTCAAATACACAGAGATATGAATGTGCATGCACACATGCATCACATTAGCTGAATGCTGATACAGAGCACACAGCCTCTCATTTGCTGCAAGATGAGCAGCAACCTTGAAACACAATGGCATTTTATGGAACAACTGAAAAGGTGGGAGTAATTGTTGCAGAGCGTTCTCAGGCATGATATTTTACAAATGCAATGCACAGAAATACACCAGCCAGCTCTGGCTTTTCAGCTACTAATTCTAGTGAAATGAAGCCATGGATTAAAAAGATGCATGCCAGCCTGCACCAGCAGACCCCAGTCTCTAGCCACCTTCCCTTAACAGAGTGGGCAGGGGAAGGAGTTATCCATCTCCGATCTCCCTTCATGAGCCACGCTTTCATTCTATTTCATGCATACCTACGGCTACAAGGCTTCCTCACTAACTCCTACTGACTCCCCCAAATCCCAGTGTCCCTCAAAGTATCTACAATGCACTCAAGATAATACCAGAAAATCATAATTTGGAGAAAATTAGTCCTCAGAGAAATTATGTCACAGTGAGTTTCAATCTTCTGTCTATATTCCCAAATATGTAGAAAACATAAAAGGATTTAAGGTAATTAAGTAATCTGGGACGCAGAGAGAAAAAAGGCAGGAGAAAAGCTGTATTTGTGCGCTCACTGTATTGAACATCACTACTCAGTACACCAAAATAGAAGTTTCTGCCAAACATTAACGTCCACTGCCAGGAATGTAGCACAAACCACACATTTTCGCAAGCTGCCCTCTGATATTAGACCAACAGTCATCAGTTTTATAAAAACTGCATTCTGCATGACATCAGTATATTTAAACAACTAAAATCTTGCTTAGCACACTGCAACATGTTCCATTAAATAAATATACTGAAATTATATTACAATGGACTTGGAAAAGATAATCAAGTTACAGCGACAATAGCACAGTGGAAAGTAATCTACAAGGACCAAAAGTTTCATAAGGTAACAGTCTCAACACAAGTCCCACTTTTGTAATAGATACGATGAGGGAATTATTCAGATCAGCACCAGTATAGATGACTACCTACCTCTTGGGACAGGAAGGGAATGACTTGTGCACATATAGCATTCAGCCTCTTGACAATTTCTGCCTGCAAGTGACAAGAAGAATGAAGTTCGATTATATAAATTCTCAGATGAAATTGACACCTGTGAACATAGATAATACATTTCTTTGGAGTTATTTTTCATCTTTAGTCATCCTCTGGCCAGGACGTACTATCTAAATAATAAAAGAATTTGGACACCAATTAAACAATGCATAGGAAGACAGCAACTTCTAGCTAAAAAGTTTTCCTTAAAAAACACAACTTAGAGCTGACACAAAGAAAAGATAATTCTGATTATGCAATCAAAACAATTCAAAGAAAAAATCTTCAGGAGATGTAACAGAAAAAAATAAAAATAAACAAAATATCGAACAGTGTGTTTTGAAAAAAACTCTCTCCTAAGAGGCAAAACGAAGGATTTCATATTACAGCAATGCCGCTGTAAGCAAAGGGAACAAACAAAACAGTTACTTAGTATTAACACTGCATATCATGAGAACATTAGCAACACAATATACAACTACATTGATAATCATTCTACCACATATTTTAGAAAGAGATACTGCAGTCTCGTATCATACTTATGCTGTTATCAAACCCAAGGTTAATAGTGGTTACTTTCATATTGCAATGGTGATCAGAAAAGAATAATATACATTGTTTTATTTCCATACTGGAGATCAATTCTTGTTCTGTGTATTTAATCTGCAAATCTCAATAGAGATTGATGAGATTTGTAGAAATAACACAAAAATTACAGCTCCAGAAACAGAATATTTAAAGCCACACAGACTTTCTTACAATAAATCATAACTTTCTTACAATAAATTGTAACTAGGATCATTTCCTCATTATACAGTAAGACAGAATGCTCTTCCTCTTGCAAAGTCTCTAATCATAAGACAAAGACACAGACTTGTTCAATTTATGCTTCCTTCTTTTAACAGCAACCCTTCCAGACTTTTGCTATGCTGTCTTTTAAATTGTGCATGCTTAGAAAAGTACCTATAGAACAGAAAGGCTCAGACCAGCAGTAAAAAAATCAGAACCACAGATAAAATGGATTTGGATTGACGAATATTACTGCTACACAGCTCTGTAACCGGAAGATGTGGTACGCAAGAGGTAAGGGTACATGTGAAACTAACTCTGCCCCCTTGTGCGTACAGCGATACACTCCAGCTAACACAACTTTGCAATACAGTTTCTTCATTTTCTCTGAAATGTACCTAAACTGCTGCATGTTATTTACACAGCAATTTCTATGTTACAGTGTCCTGGTATCTTCCCACTGATCTTCACTGTTTATACAAGCCCACACACTGTTAAAGTTATGCATTTTAACACACCTACTACACCTGTTCTGTTTATTCTGCAGCACAGGTACCTTAAAGGACATTTGAGAATGCGTTCCGTTCACCACAAAGCTAAATTACCTGCTAATTTCAAAAGTCTATATATGCCTATAATATCAGATACGCCACAATGTAAAACTTTAATACCCCTTTAAACAGACAGTGTTTACTATGCTAGTTGACACAGAGATTTATGAACTGCTTGTACACAGAGCAGTACAGGAAGTGAGTGACAAGAGGTATACATCTATGCTTCAGCCAGACAGGCTGCAGCATTACTTGAGAAACAATATTTGATTAAGGAATTGCAGACTGTAATATAATGCACAGACGCAAAGTACCTGTACTATTGTGGTTCACGCACCGTTAATTTACTAATTCCCAAATTTCAGGCCTCAGCCACACTGCTTTTTTTTTTTTTTCCCAGGAATCTCCTGAGCGCCTTAAAACCAAGGAGAAAACCAGATGTCCTGCCCTTCAAGGCTTTTTCTTATCAAGAGAAAACTTCCAAGTGTCACCATGCTGACTTGAGCTGAAGCCCCTCTGACTTGCCGTTTAACACACACAGATGCCTTCGGAAAGAAAAGGCACACAATGTTTTCGCCTGCTGCAAAGCAACTCCTCCTACCCACCTTTAACATGAGTGTCACAACCTTATACACCTCCTGTGCAGCACCTGGAGGGAGCCTGCGCCATAGCTGCGCTCAGCTGACTGCTCTTCCATCACAGCTACGTGAACTGGATGCCTCTACTGCACTGCATAGGAACTGAGAGTAAAACTGGCTCAAAGTGCCACAGATCCACAGAATCACAGAATAGTTAGGCATGCAGGACCTCGGTGTGTAATTTTGCAAGTCTTGTAGATCTATAGATTTTAAGGCCAAAAGGGACTGCTACAACTGCCTTATCACACTTCCTAAGTATAACAGGCTGTAAAACTTCACCAACTTCTCCATCAAACCGATAAATTCTAGTTCAGCTAGAATATAGTTTAGACAACAGAAACAATTCTATTCAACTCACTTTGAGGCATTTCTTCTTCATTAAGATACTCAACCCCAGCTATTTCAAGCTATTTCAGCTATGATGTTTTTCTTTTGATCTCTTTTCCTCCCTCCTCCCCAACAGAAGAATTATGTCTCTCTTCTATTGCTCTTCTGGCCACAAAAGTAGTTGAAATGTATCTGCTCAGTGTTTACACAAAAATTCACCTCCGGCAAATCCTGCGTCTGGGAAATCTTAAGCTAAAAAGCATCTTCCAAAAAGGCTGTAAGTAACTAAAAGCAGGTGACTAAATATGAACGGTTACACAACTGTAATAAACTTCTTGATAACAATCTCACGGGAGTGCAGAACAGCAAGTCCTTTCATGTTGTATGCAAGAAAGGGAGCTGAAGAAGCCAGCACCCAGCTCAACCCGCAGAGAAGAAAAAACTGCTGGCTAAAACAGCTTCAAACAACGCCAAGACATTCCCCAGCAGCATTTCTCAGCTTAGGCAAGGGGCCTGCTAGGCCAGTCACAACAAAGCTGAAAAAACCTTGCTACACTGCAGCAGGTGTTTACACGGCTTCCTTATTAAAATGGTCTTCACTTCCCTCAACAACAACCATCTTCAATTGAGTGGTTTTGCGTACAGTTAATTTTTATCACCCTCAACACTTGGGCAGCAAGAGAACAGCCTAGCTGAGGTGCAGTGGACTGCAGAGGCACAACATGACCAAGGCACAGACTGTCTGCCTTTGGAGACCACAGGCAGCAGGAAGGAGTGAAGGAAAAGAAAACCCTGTGTACCTGAACGACGATAGGAAGGACATAACACATTCTGTACCACAAATGTCTTAAATCAGACATTTTCACATAGCAAATATAAAGCATCCTCTGCCTTGACACTGCAGCTGTTTCTGCAACTAACTCAGCAGGATAATGCCGCAGCAACCAGGCTGGCTGTTTACCACAGAACTTACCAAAGGAGTCAGCTACAGTGGGCTTCTTGCGATGCCGCCCTAAAACTTGAAGGTGTAAGTACTGATGACAGAGGTTAACATCTCAAAGACCTATTCCTACTGC
The DNA here is from genome assembly GCA_009867235.2 of Psittacus erithacus. Taxonomy (NCBI): domain Eukaryota; kingdom Metazoa; phylum Chordata; class Aves; order Psittaciformes; family Psittacidae; genus Psittacus; species Psittacus erithacus. The sequence continues at coordinate 50,660 of WYDI02015463.1, forward strand.
CATCAGAGGGGGCTCAGAAACACCTCTGCATCAGGTACAAAGACACAAAATAAAACACAAGCCCCCTTCACATTTCTACGCTCATACAGATTTTTTAAAACCCTACATTTAAAGATCAGTTTAGGTTCTTCTCTTTTATCTTAAACATAAGGCAAATGGGTTTTTCATGATCACCCTAATTGCCAGGAGAAGGAAAAAGTATGATTTCATAAAATCAGGCAGCCAGTTCCTGATATGGAAAGTCAAAGTTGCCTCAGAAACATGGCTGTTTCCGCAGTCATCTCATTTGCCTCTTTTGTGCCATGAGACCAGGCTTTAGGGAGGCATCACTTATTTACAGGCCTTTCCACTGCGCTTCAGTTATTGGCCAATAATACTGTGGACACACACACTTCTAATGGCCTATGTTTTGAAACCAAGTCTGATCTGATGGCGCAGCGCCCAAACTCCTTTTCCATAGCCATTAAAGGATGTAGGCTATTGCTGTTGTCACCATTGATATTTGTCATTGCAATGTAATTAGGGCCCTAAAATGATACATTACAGCCCTTGGCACAGCTTCTATTAAAATCTTTTCTTCTGCTCACTGAACTGCGACCTGTTTTCTGATGAATAACAGACAGGCAGCTTTAGGGTGAGCAACAGATTCATCAAAGAAGTATTTTTCAGCTCTGGAAATTAAATAAATAAATAAATTACAGAGGGCAACCCAAGAAGAAAAGCACAAGGAGGGAGTCGGGGTGGGGTAGGTTTTAGGGGGCAGGTATAAAGACCACCGTGCATTTGAATTTCATCCATCCACTTGAAATTCTGATTGCATCGGATGAATCTTTCTTAGGACAATATATTCCCAGCCTGCAAATCACATGGTTAATCAGAGCTCTAATCTGCTATCCATCAGCCTATGCCAGCACTGTAACTTCCAATCAAATTTATAGGTTATGTGGGTCACGCATCCCTGAACAACTTACATTCATATCCCATTTAAACCAGCACAGATTCTGAAATGCTGTTGTTAGGGTTACTGAATGTTGTAATACTATTCAAAGCTTTATGAAAGCTCCTGATAAACAGCTGCTAAATTATTGCCTGTGGATACAGCAGGATGCTCTGAAATAGCATTAATGGCCCAATAAAAGGGCAATTGTTCATGCCAAAATATAAAAAGGATAGCTTTTGCTGACATAGTTTGTCAAGTATGTTAACAAACACCGACACTTCTATTACTCCTTTCCCTGAACACAGAAAGTGTTTGGTTTTGCATTAAAACACACCAGCATGGACCCAGCAAAGTTGAGGGACAGGCAGGCAGAGAAGGCTCTGGCTGGAATCATCTTTTCCCTTATCTGATGCAAGCGTATGTTGTTTTCATCCTTTGGGAGACACCTACAAAAGACACTTTTAACAGTTTTGACATCTTTTTACAGCCACTTATGTGACATCATATTTAAAAAGAGAAAGATTAAATATTTATTAGCTACAATATTATTAACTTTTTAGTTTTGTTACACACGTAGACAACAATAAAAATCACTGTGCCAGAATCTGATCTCACTAAAGGAACAAAGACCCATATCAGTTAACAGTCCCTTGGCATTACTGCAGTGATACAACGTAAGAGCAACAGCTTAGGTACTTGATTCAGCCAAAAAATCTTTTTGAATAAAGCCAATGGTTAAATGGTACTTAATTGCCTAACTATGCTGAAAACCTGAACCTTAAGCTCGTAAGTGCCTACAATGCATGATGAAAAATGTCCAAAGATAACCCTGCGAGCAAGGCTACACCTCACAAACCATGAGGTAGCACAACCCCTCACGGGGGCTCAGCAAAGCTGGACCTTGGGATACCACCACAGCTACCACCTGTACTCAAAGGGGAGCACGTGATGCACCATTAGACTCCTAAATCCCTTTAAGAATGGCAACATAGGGGTTTAATTCAATTAACCCTTGCCACACACAGCTAAAATAAGGCCTAAGCATATGATAAAATATAGAAATGTATTTAAATGCCTCAATAAATATTTTGGCATACGTCTGAATTCTCAGTGCAAATGGGAGCTGAAAGAGAAACCAGAATCAAATTAATTCCAAAAATAAAAATAATTAGAAATGTTCTAATACACAAGGAGTTCAGAATCTTTTTTTTTTTTTTTTTTTTTTTTTAATTTCTATCCGCATTCTTCCATGCCGGAAAAAGAGAACTGTAATTTTATTTATTGTATATATACTTCAAAAAAATATTTCCACTACATTTCACAAAGTTCATAATTATAACAATTATAAAAAATTGCTGGTAAAGAATTACCACTAGAGGCTGTAGGCCTGTCAGTGGAATGGAAGCAAAACTACTATATATGTATTGTTGAAATAAAACAGAATAATAAAACACTATTGGGAAACCCATTTCAACAGCCAGTAGGAAAAAAATATATGCAATTACACTTTCAGAAAAATAATCTGAAACAACTGTTATTTCAGGTTTAATTTATTCCACACTATGCAGCCTTTGCCAAAAAAGATCAATCTAGTTTATTAAGCGCTTACCAAGAACACAGGCACACACCCACAACATCTAAACAAGCATTTCACAAATTAGTGAGAACAAAAAACATTATTACACTGTATGAGACATATCAGGATTCTGCAAAAAAGCTAATCTTAGTATTTCACAGAAAATTAAGTCTTTCATAATGAAGAATGTGTTTTGTTTTAATCACAGACTGTTGTCTGGAAGTGCTTACTCAAGTTCTACAGAACTGGAGGAAATTCTGCAAGCCCTGAATATCAAAAGTCTTTTCAGCCCTAAAGGAATGGTGTCTGGCAACAGCTGAAGAGTCTAGTCTTGTAGTTAAAGACAGTGGAGGAAAAAGTTCTCTGGTGAGGAGGATACTAAATAGGAAACTTCTTCACTAGGCCAACTGCTCAAGTTTAGGAGATAAAATTTGAACAGTGCAAATATAAGTTGAATGCAAGCGGGACCACCAGACTGTCCCACATAATGCAGGTATGTTCTCCACTTCATTCCCCTACCAACCTTCTTTACAAACATGTCAGCTAAGCACATGAAGTACTGTAAACTTGATACTTAACCTCTGTAACTTAATTTAGGTGCTTATTTTGCACAAAATACTGCAAACAGCGACATAAGCAATAAACTGGAGCGGCAGAATTTTAAAAATCAATTTTCTAATGTACATCCCAATCCGTGGGCTGCTGAAGTGAACTGATAAGACATGGCTTTTATTTAATGTCTCAAGAACCATGTATAACTCAACTGAGCAAGAAAGGATATATACTGACTCATTCATGATTAATAAAATAAAAAGCAAGTAAAGTAAGGTGATATACAAACGTGTTTCAAGCCTCCCATTTCAGGAAGTCAGTGGTTTTTGTTAATACTGGCTTTTACCAGTAAGTTACAGAAATGCACAGACCACGGATCCACGTAGACTTCCCAGCTGTGCAGGCGACCAGGCAGCAAGCTGCATCCTCCCCTACCACAAGCACCTACAGGCCATTCAGGAAAATGGCTGCTAGTGGAACCTGGAATGGGAGAGATTGGCTTCAATCTCCCTTCCTTGAAGGCAGCAAGAAAACTCTTGCTAAAAATGCAGACAGAAACATCTAAGGGAACACTGCAATGGGAGGTGTCGCTTCCACCTATAGAGCTTTGCAGTCCTCTATATAGTACTATCCCTTCACCTACCAGCAATACTCAGCATTTCACAGCAATATTTGTTTTGTGAAATATAGCCTTGTAACGTAAGGATGAGAATTTTCCACCACTCTACCAACTGACAGAATCTGACTTAATAGTTTAAAAACAAAACAAAACTTTTTTTTTTTAAGCTTATAAACCTGTAACGTCACACTAAGGCAATTTCAGCTCCATGTTCAGTCACTTGCATGTCTCCTAGCTGCAATTACGTCAGAATTTCCCACTTTAATCTTTCCTGAAACACAACAGGACATCCACAATCACCAGTTTCTTACTATTCTATTCTTTCCAGCACAAACCCCCCTCCAGAGTGTCTGACCACAGTTCTTTGAGCCTGCAGGAAATGGCACAAGCCAATCAGAGCCTGCCCTTGCAACTATATGCACACAGTGGTTTTAGTGAGCAGCATTAATTTCATTGGATGAAGAATGTCCCTGTTTATTTATATCACAAGTTCATACTCTGTTTCTCAGGGGTAGCAGGAAAAGTAATCAGAAAAGAAACAACACAGATCAGTAGTTTCAATGTGTACATTGCAAAAAAAAAAAAAAAAAAAAAAAAAAGGCTTATCTTTAATTTGAAAGAGGTTTCTGATGCTCTTTTTGAATATTACTGCAAAATAAACAGTAGAATTGTTCCCTCTACAAAATAGAGCTACCAGTGTTCAGTTCTGATCCCCAGCAGCACTTACCTTTCATTTGCAAATACACATACAGGAAAATCAGAAACAGCCAAAGGCACCGTATAACCTACTATCCTACACCCACTCTCTCTATTATAGCTACAGTGCTTACTCTAGAGCAGTATGTTCCAAATGTTAATCACTGAGAGTCTGATATGCTACCTTGGTTGAAAACTGTGATGATTGTGCCATACTTCCAGTTAGATCTATAAAGTCGCACTGTTCGTCTTGAAGCTTTCAGAAAATTCTGCAACCTGTAGATGTAACAAGTAATAATCTGACAAGGAGGAAAATTAGTTTCTCCAGCAAGTATTGTGCTGTTCCAGGCTTTAATGAACTACATAAAGGTGACCAATAAACTTCCAAAAGCAGCCAGCAGTCCCCCATAAAAACAGGGAAAGCAATGTGACTGCTAAACAAACACTCCATTTTATTTTTTGAGGGGGGAAAGGTGTTGAGTTGTTTGTGGGGCTTTTTTTTCCACCAGATTCATCTGAAGGCCAGGAATCTTCCCTTCTGCATCATGAACAGGGTTGCTTCTCTTCCACCTCTGATTTCCTTACCACCTCAGCCCCAAAGGTCATGGAAGCTGGAGCCCTTAGCCTGTCTGACGCATTAATAATCACACTTGATTATGTTTGCTTCCAGAAAAGAGAAATACTAGGAATTAGCCCACTGATCTTGGATTTGTTAGGCCTGGTTAGAAGAATTCATAGAGTGTTTGAAAACTTTGTCAAGTTTTACCTTCAATCCTTTGTCTGTTTTTCTTATCCTACAATTTTACACCATATGCTGAATAGCCATCAATTAGCTTAAGAAATCCAGAAGAAAAACCCTTAGTATTTATTTAAAGGTAAAGTAGTCTACACAAAGGAAGCAACACTTTAACTTCTCTTCCATTGCAACTTCCCTGTTAGACTATGAAAATCACCAACAGATGCAATTTCCATAGATTTTTGTGTTTGACATGATAGGTGAAAATCCTGCCCCTTCTAAGCCAGCACACAAAAGCATGACTTTAATAAGAAATTAAATAGTGCAGTGCATTTTACAGCAATGCTATAATCAATCTTCAATTCTGGATCCTTGCAATGACACAAATTCAAATAAGGCATGCTACTATCTCCACCTTCAAACCCACATGACACCTGTTAATTCTTTCTGAAGATAAATATTTCATACTCCTTGGTTGTATTTACCAAGTCCCAGTTTCTGGAAATAAGTGATCGTCTGAGATTTAAGTGATCATATGAGACATTTAACACACCCTTCTCCCTTTTCCACCTTGAGAGCTATGGAGTTGTTGTCAGTGTTTTGTTCATTTGTTTTTAAATCAACATCTAACCAGTGAAAGTTATCTGTAGCACCCTACAGATGGGCAAGCTAGGGCAAACTGTTACCAGCCTTGTCACTCAGGGCTTATACCACACTGCAGATGGTGACACAACCAGTCAAGGTCTCAATTCCTTTTCTTTGGAGCAGGCTGCCCTGACAATAAGAGGGACAGTACTGAGGAACTGGTGAACTGAACACATTCATCCAACAAGTTAAAACTGGAAGTTCCAGCACTTCACACATCTCTGCCACCAGTCAGATGATACTGATTCATATGCGTATCTTTTTAAATAAAACACTTGCTGCAATGACTAGCTCAATGGGAAGCAATTCTTTGTGCAGCAAAATGCTGCTTTTCTGAGAACAAGAAGAAAAAAAATAGTTTGTAGCTCTGATTTCTATTGAGGAGAAAATATTGATATGGATTGTCATTGCTCATAATTTCAATCATTGTGGATCATAACTACCACTGCTGCAAGTACCTCTATTTGGATTTCACTGGGGTGTCTTGCTATTTTTCCCCTAGGTGAAGGAAGATAAGGAAACAACAGGTAATTTTATCCTTCAACATGTGAATACCTAACAACTAGTAGTTTCACTAAAAAAGTACATCTAAAATAATCAGGCAGTTTACAATTCTCATTTTAGCCTTCCTAAGAAGACACATTTGCAAAGCAAATGCTAAGACATCTGTAAGACATGCATGCTTAAAATGTTCAGGAAATTCACTTGTCCAAGACAGCTGGATATATTAAGTACATCTTGAAGTTCAACTCATTTGCATAGCACTCCCCCAGTAAAACTCTTGCCAGGACAGACTGAGGCAAGCAACACTAAAGGGCTTTCATTTTGAAATCACTTCAGCATTATTGAAGTTTTCAAATATTCTTCATCCAACAGGGATTTCATAGAATCATAGAATGGTTTGGCTTGGAAGGGACCTTAAATATTATCTAGTTCCGATCCCCCTATGTAGGAGACACCTCACACTACACCAGATTACTCCAAGCCCTATCCAGCCTGGCCTTTGAACACTGCCAAGGATGGGGCAGCCACTACTTCCCTGGGCAACCTGTTCCAGTGCCTCACCACCCCCATAGTGAAGATTTTTTTCCTAATATTTAATCTAAATCTCCCCTCTTTCGGCTTACAGCCATTACCTCTCATCCTATTGCTACAGGCCCTTGTAAAATGTCTCTATCCAGGTTTCTTGTTGGCTCCTCTCAGGTACTGGAAGCTGCTCTAAGGTCTCCCCAGAGCTTTCTCTTCTCCAGGCTGAACAAGCCCAACTCCCTCAGGCTGTCTCCATAGCAGAGACGTTCCAGCCCTTGGAGCATCTTTGTGGCCCTGCTCTAGACTTGCTTGAGCAGGTCCACGTCCCTCTTGTGTTGGGGGCCTCAGAGCTGAACACAATACTTCAGGTGGGGTCTCATGAGAGAAGAGAAGAGGGGGAAAATCACCTCCCTTTATCTACTTGTCATACAGTTAGCTTTTCAATGCAAAGTAACTTTGTAAAGAAACAAAGTTTTACGAAAATGCCATAAAAAGCAGAACAGGAGGCATGGAGCAAAGGAGAACTCTCTAGCTGGGAAATGTGAATTTCATGAAACCTTTTCCAATGCTGTAACTCTTTGAGAGATCACACTTTGTGTAGAGAGCTACTATGAACTGCATTAATTCCAGGCAAATTCTCAAGATGCACCATATGTTAAGTGTGCTCTTCATCATACTGCACCTACAGACTTCAATGAAAACATGCAGAACGTGGAAAGTACGTCAAATGTAAGCACATGAAAGGGTAAATAACCAACTCTGTATACAGATTAACCACGTGATAATATCAACACTTTTCGCCTTAAACATGTCCCTGTCAGAAAAGGCATCAGTCAAACATGATTCCTCCACAAAGCTGGTCCAATTTTGCACCCATGATCCCCCATTAAAGATGCCTGGGCCAGGAATACAGATAACACACCCACCAATTATGCAGAATCTGCTCCTGAGAAAGAGAAGGCTGTTGCTGTAGTTTCACATGCACTTTTAAATTGGCATAAAAACAGGCACTGAAGAGGCTCTCCTCTAATCCAGCTACTCCTGCTCACCCCACCCTTCTGCTGCTAGCATTTTCATGGGTATGAGGTGAACTAAGCAATTAACTTACCAGAGCTAAAACCCAGCTCCTCACCGCAGACGCAGTTTACCACAGGGTTAACCCAAATGTGGGATTACCTCATTCATTACCAATGCTACCTTCTACTCCCTTGAAGCGCACAAAAAACTCCAGTCTCAGAGACACAAAATCTCTAGGCTGAGACTTCTTGTGAACACCCCTGTGAGTCAGAAAACAAGACCACGGTTAAGAGAGCAAACCACACTTGGCTAGTACTCTTGGCTAAGTGCTCATCTTATTACAGATACTGATAGCTCTCTGGGCATGGGAAGGACCTCCATTTCACTTCTTTCACTACCCTGCAACTAAAACATACTGCTATCAACCACAACCTAAACTTTTCACTTCTTGGGTTAGCATCACAATCTGGTTTAGCTGCAAGTTTTGACTAGTCTTTAGATCTGTTAAGTCATTTGGTAAACCTAATCACCGATACTCAATTGCAAGGTGAATTCACACCAATAAATAAATAGAACCTAGTTTACATTAATGGTGGATGTACTAGTTCGGCTGTGGTCAGATGAAGAAATTAGACATCATAGTCAAAAATGTGAAAAACACAAACGCATAAACCAATGTATGTTTAGACAGTTATAGCAGACAGCATGACAGACAGCAAAACCGCATTTCCATGCCTGTTTTTTTTGCCCTGGGTTAATTCTATGGTTTACCAAAATGCAGTTCCTGGGTTTATTAATTTCATGTCTAGTCTGCTAGATCTGTAATCTTCCCACTCTTCTAATCAAGAAGGTTTCAGGCAAGCACTTAGATGAAAAATACCCATTCAAATCTTAACATTTTTACCCACAAATACACAGAGGCTGTACCTATTTTGTTTTACGAGATTCTGTTTTGCACAAATTATTATAATTATTCCTTTTCATAACAGTAGCTTCCCATGACAATTAGAGACTTAGTTGTGCTATTCTGTTTGCATTAGAAATTTGCCAAAATACAAGAAAGGAAACCCTAAAGTCATTGAACTACCTACTGACTGTAAACCTGTTTGTGCAAAATCATTGTCTGTTCTTCACAAAGACAACAGAAAACACTGGGGAGGAGCAGGCAAAATAGGTTTGATGACTAGTGGATATCTCAGACTGTGTTTCCTTTGAGCTTCAGTGAAGAGAAAAGAGTCAGTTGGAAAATATTAACCTTTGCTATAAAGGGAAGGCAGTTCAAAATGACTGATGTCTTTATTGAAAGAAGTCAGTTCACTACTGCAACATACTATACTGCATAGGTGAAAGCAAAGGAAAGAGAAGTATGAAAAAATTTATTTTTTAAGTCATCAACAAGATTAGGCAAACCAGCTTAGTATTCAACAGTGAGGATCACAGCTTTGGTTGAGTCTTCGCTCCTCAGCATATGAATAGCCCACACATGTGAGAAGCTGTAAACGTAGTTTTGATCATAAGTGCAAGTTGGACTTCAGAAGAAAGAATACCAGTGTGAGGGCTGTCTTCAGCATAATTATAGGAGGAAGGTTTGACAGCAGGTACTCACCACTGAAACACTGCTCTGCTTTTCCCCTTTGGTGAAGCAGTGGGATTTAGATGGTAAAGTAGGTCACTGTTTCTATCCGAGAGCCACTTTGCCACTACGTTTCTTGGTTACCCTTCCTCAGAAGGGTGCCAATTTTGGAGGCAGAACAGCTGTGATTTTAGTAAGACTACAGTATTTCTGAGTATCTGGCCTAGCTTAGTCAGTATTGCTGCAGAAAGCCTAATTTTCAACCATATCAAATGGGACATGCTATGACAAGATAGGAAATTTTGTTTTGGTGTTTCCCCAGAAATCCCACCCAGGTAAAAATGGAGTATCATCCCATTTTCCAGATGGAGAACAGAGGCTGAGGAGGTAGATTACCAAGGACAAACTTCCTTAATACAAATCAAAGCGTCGACTGCATTACCGCTGAAAGGTACATCACTGGAGCATGCTAATTGCTACTGGGATGGAAAAGACAGCAGAATTTACATGAGAGGGAAAACGAGGACAAAACTGCCTTGGGAAAGAGCACCCTGCCGCAAGCATTGTACAATCAAAAGAGATAAACACAGTCACTTCTAAATGATTCCCATGTAATAATATTTCACCTCTGATTTCTTAACACGCTGCTCTTTAAACACTCCTCTGTGATAAGGGTTATGCTTCAAGAAATAGTATTACTTCCACTTCCCAGACAGAGCAGCATTGAAAGCCAGAAGTGAAGTCTCCAAAAGGTATGCAGTGGGATTTAAGACTGCAGACTAGACATGTAATTCAAGCAGAAAGCCAGAGACAGGCAATGCATAAGAAGACTTTCAAGAATTCCTAAGCACAGGGGGGCACTTACCCATACCCACAGACACATAAATGTACCTTTGCATCTCAAAAAAAAAAAGGCACATCATATATTAGGGTGGGAGCACCACAAGAATTTAGGAATTAAAATCCCAGACTACAACCCTCACTCTCTTGCCTCTCCATTCAGATACAATGCAGAGCTGAAGCCAGAAGAAACCAGCATAGCAGTCTCCATCTCCAGCACTGAAGCTCCCCATTAACCCTATGGAGTTCCCTTTCCAAACATACTCAGAGGAATCTTTGGCTTCACAAGACCAAGCTCTTTGGCATTCAGCTCAGCCCTGCAAACACCCTGCCCTTGCAACTCTCCCAGCTCAATGCTCTTCAACCATGACCCCCAGAGAGCTGAGAACCACTGCCAAAATCATTCCCACGTAACATACAGCAGCAGCACGTTTAAGGATAAATAAATAAAATGGTGGAGAACAGGTAGGCTTCCAAATAATAGGTTAGTGGCTAAAGAGTCTAATCACAGTACTATATACACGACTTTAATTCTTCCTCTACTTCTCCTTCCCACCTCCTAGGAGAACACCCTGTCTAATAAACAGGCTTCTCTAAACCCTGATTGGGAAATACCCCCAGTTCTTCCATTGGAGAAAGTCCCTCTTATTATTGTACATGAAATATAACCATAGGCTAAAACACATAAATTGGATTTGTGGCAGGGACTGGAACCCCGCACAGCTTCTTCAGCTGGCCAGAGTCTTTCCAGGATAACAGCACACCATGCATCATTCCTTTTTCAGCTCTGCTGAACCATTAAGGATCTCATGCAGTCCAGAGTTTTCTGCTAGGTATCCTAGTCATTCTCCTGAGAGAGAAGAAACATGGGTCTCACCAGCAGACAAACAAAGAGCGCTGCTTTCTGTAGCCTTTTTGTTCATTTTTTTGTTTAAGAAAAGTGTGCACTGTGTTTACAATAAAGTTTAGGCGCTATGGATTCTGAGATTATCAAGGAAAGGCAGCATGTCCTGGCCGCACCAGCTGTGGTGTCTCAGCCTATAAGCAGCCAGAGGTTTAAGACACACCCATGACCTCAACACTTTCCTGTGAGCTACCCTCTCTGTATGTGCTATGCTTCTTTGGCTCCATGCTGAATCCCTTAACATGCCTTCACACCACAAGCATCGCCCTGTCCTCACTCAGCTGGCCCTGCGGCATCACTCCTGTCTCACCGCCTACAGCAATCAAAGCAGCTTGTCCCAAGGTTCCATAGGAAGCCCAAAAACCTGCTCCTGGATCCCTCCAAAGCCCACACCCTGGCAGTTGTATCCCGTTCACCTGGGAGTCTTTTGCTTTTGCTTCACATTAATACAAAGAGGAATTTCCTGCCCCTACGGATTTTCAGGCTCTCCAGGTTCTGTCACAGGTTTAAACAAACCTGAATACAGAGCACACTTACAGTGGCATTTTTCTTTAAAAACATGTAAACTCAGATTATCTCAGGATTCTTCCCACCCACACAAAAAGACTTGTTAAGAATCACTGCTTTAGAAAAAAATACACACCTCAGTTCCAACTGGAAAACAGAGCTAAGCAAATAACAACTAAACAAAGTACAAAGCCTCACCATTTCATATATTCACACGGCCTGTATGTCCCTTTGGCTGAAGGCCATATTTGGAAAAAATTGTTGCATATGTGAAGAAGCTGGATGTTTGTATCTGCAAAGGAAAAACTTCTGTCTTTCTACAGAGGTAGGTTTTTAAAGTGTGCAATAGCAAGGGTCCTAATGTTAGTTTGAAAAGCATCTTGTACATGTCTGAAAACCCACCTTCAAGTGGAAACCTATCACCTCAGAAAAAAACACTGCACATGTGCGCTTGTGGGGACTCTCTTCTTGTACAATCTTGGAGAGCTGTTACATCTCTATCTGTATGATCAAGCCTAAGTACAACTGTCATCCTCAGTCAAATACGGTTTTAGAAGAGATGTCAGAAACAAACCATTTCCCAGAAATTTCCAGGAGGCCACAGGCACAGAACTGTAAGACTTTTTTCTTATGCTTGCCTACAAGTGAAACAGGATGCATGTTCTGGTATCACCAGTCTGCAGAGACAAGCCACGGAATGCTGTGAGAAGGAAAAGAACTCAGGATCCTGTAGAGATGCATGGAAAATGTCTTTCTCCTCATGTTGTCCACATTAAAGACTTATTATTAATTTTGTTTTCCTTAATAGCTATCTCTACAAGCACGTGGAAGTGAAGAGGAACAAAGCAAGCAGGACATAACTCTCGAATTAATTAAACCAAGAACTTATCCACAATTTACTTTTCACAAGTAACACCTCTATATTTGCAGATAAGCAAACACATAACAAGTAACTCTGACATAAGAAGCCCTCTGATGTTTGGAGAAGTTGGTGCTTATTTCACTGATGATGTTTTGAAGCAACAAATATGCAAGAAACTCTCACCAAGGCTTAGATTTTGTTGTTGCAGTAGTTGCTTAGGACAAGACTGACAAAGAAAACACACAGTTTGTCCCCAGAAATTAAAAAGGACTGATAAAAACTGTAAGTATGCAACGTGCTTAGACTGCAACAGCTTTCTACCATTAGGACAGAAAGCCTAGTGGTTAAATTGAGTAGAAGCATACACATCCTATCCTTTGTTAACCCACTGACACAAACATACGGGGTGTATTTTATGTAGAAAGTCTTTCCAATCTTGTGTTATTCAAATGCTATGGACTGATACTTTAAGAAGAGGCGCCTACTTTGTATCTTGTCATGTTTTATAAAATTACAGAAAGCAAGAGAGTAGTGGCGGTGTAGCTGACCCTCTTTTACACATGAGCTCAGTGCCATCTTTCAAAGTGGGCACTGTGAAAGTGGATGGTTGTCATACAGAGTGAATGGTACTGCAGCGAAATAAGAGACATGAAAAGAAAACCAGTTTATGAGCTCCTTCCAATCTTTTCTTGTTCGCTGCCTCCTTCCTCAAAACAAAAATCCAGCATAAGCATTTTGGCCAGCTTTGGCCTTATTCTCTTTGCTTTCCTTCTCCAAATGTTATCATACAATCACTCTCTTCCCATTTCCAACTTTTATCTCCAAATACAACCAGCAGAGTAGCAGGCAGAAGGACAACTCAAGTATCTTTAGTGTTTTCTCCTGGTAACTTTTGTGGCATAAGGACGAAGGAAATCCCATAGCAGTTAAGGAACTGCTGGACCTTGTTAGAGAGCACACACAAGCTGGGAAGGAGTCCTCTTCCCTCCATTGCAAAGACACAGTCACTCAATATTCTGTGATTCTCTAGAGTATCTTATCTAATAATGGATGTTAACAAATTAAATCTTAGATCACTTCCCGTCATGTAAATATCCTCACTAATTCAGAGGTACACAAAGGCACAGAAATGCTAAGAGGCTTCTCACAAAGTGCTGCAGAGCATGAGCATGCAGGCAGAGAAAACACAATTGGTAATCTGTCACATGCTTTAAATTAAAAAACAGCCTCTTTCCCAGATCCAAGGCAGACAGGGCCCTGGGCAGGCATCTGCAGGTATCCAGACAGAAAACAGGACAAATATCAATGCTGACTTTCCCCTACAGACCCACAGTGCTTCATGGAGGACGAGTATTAACTCACACCCCTCTATCCTGCAGCTGCTGTACACATCCAGCGGAGCCCCACATCCCTCTCGATGCCAAACCATCGACACAGTTTGGCTCAGCTGCTGGGGTCAAATGTCCAGCATCCACGCTGCCACTGGCCACTTGGCTGTCAAGCAGCGAGATGGTGGCTTGTCCACCTCAAACCCAACAGAGGATCTGCCAAGGCAGACAGAAAAGTGGTCAGAGACACCACCAGAGATGCCAACAGAAACCCGGCACCGCACTCCCCTCAGGAAAGTGGCTTTCATGAGAACACAAAGAAAAGTATTGACAGGTCCATGTCCGTCCCCTTCCCCAAGCCTTAGCTAGGGTACTCTACAGTTATTTTGTTTCCCTCGCATTCTTTAATAGGAAAGGTTAATAGGGAAACAACACAGAAAAATTTCAGCTATAAGGCATGGATGAAAACTCCTTACTCATCCCCATGGAAAGTTAGAAATGAAGAAAAGTGGCTGTCCAAGGTAAAAGCTTTCCTTGGTAATTTCTCCATTTTCCCTATGGGTTTAAGAGGTAAAATTTGAATGAAATGCTACATAGGAATAATAGGTTGACCACCAAACAGAAGTTACTGAGATGGACAGGCTAACCAGATATCCATGTATTTCAACCCAGAAGCCCTCAGTTACCTATCTGCATTATAAAGAACGCGCAAAAATAAAGTTCCACCTCTCCTGCCAAGAAGCAGAGTCATTTGAAATAAAGAGTTATCAAAATGCCTGTTTTTTCTCAACCCCCAGCTAGAAACTCACTCCAATTTCCCTTACGATTAAATAATGCTGTCAGATTAAAATGCTAAGTGACAGCTACAGCCATGGAGCAACTGCCAAAAACATCCTGCAACCAGACTTTCCAAACACTGATGTCTGTGCACCATCATGCAAGCCTCCCAACAGCCGCTGCAAGGGGGATCACACCATGCCGCCAGCTCAGAGGGCTTCAGGTTACCTGCTCTCCCCTCATTCCCTGCTCAGCCTCCTGCTGCAACCCCATGGAGACCCTGCAGTAAGTTTTGAGGAAACTCACTGCCCTGAGGACACAGCAGATCCAGGCTAGACCTTTTTGCTGTTGTTCCTGGGTTTAAAATTGTTAGTGTTAAATTTCAATAGCATTTGCTTTCACTGCCTACAGGTATCACAATGTTTCACAAAGTATTTGCAGATCACATATGTTGGCCCTGCTGCATTTTGATTTGTCAGTCTGAGGTTCAAAGTGGAAAAGACAAGGGGAAAGAGGCCTCACTGCTTTCCAAATTACTCTTCCGTCATAGTAAATCTGCATCACTGGCTATGCCTGTAACTGAAACCCAGGTGATGTCCCAGCAGCAGGATCATCATGTCCTCAATACAGTGCCAGTCCATCACCAGCTACCTAGTCCAAGGGTAATCAATTCTCTCTCGAGTACTGCAGGCCAGGGTCAGAAGGTTTTATTCACATTTGCAAATTCTCCAAACACTTAAGCACTAAGAGAACCCAAGCACATTAAGCAGACAGAGTAAATACAAGAGAAATTTACTGCATTTAAGATGGAGGAAATAGCAGCATTTTTAAAAACTAAATGCTCGCAATGATCACACACAACATGCACACAGGACACAACACATGCCAAACAAAACCTAGTGGCAGGTCCTATTGCTCAGCAGATTCTTTACAGCATGAAGGGGACAGATTTTGACTTCTGCTCAACTGTGAGATGTTCTGCTGAGGTTTTTAAGCAAACACAAGAAAAAAGAAAAGCACACATTCTCCTTGCCAATGTTCCACATCCCAAACATAACACCGAAAAGTTTTTCTCCTTTGAAGAAGTTGAATCTGATCCAGCAAATGTCAGAAACCTCGGGCAGTGTAAGATCCTGCAGAGAAACCATTTAAGTAGACCACGTAAGAGAGGACAAGTTAGAAGATCTCAATTCAAAACTATGTCCTATGCTCCCTCTCCTTCTAATACAAAAAGGGGAACTTCCCCCAGCGTACCTGTGTCACCTTACAATATATAATCCACAAAAACGTAACAAGCAATTACAGAAAGAATATGTATATATTTTTAATTTGGCACTGTTTTTACTTAAGAGAGTGCACCTCACATATTTCCCAAGAAAAAAAAATTACGACAAAAAGTTTCCAGCTGTAACACATACCCAGCTCCCTTGTCTGTATCATCAATCTTGGGATATTTCACTCCTTACTTATGAAAAACGATTATGGCAGAATACTGGTGAAAACCTAGGAAGCATGAGCCAAGCACAGCCTGACAGCTTAAAATTAGAAGGGAAATAAAAAGAACCCCAAATTTATTATTTTTATCTCAATGATTAATTTTAAGCCAATCTCACAATTTTCTGGGGACTGGCATGATTTAACATTTGGAGTTGGTAATACAGCATACCATACAAACACATAGCCATAAAGAGACCAATTCAAGTTTACTGTGGGGACTATAACTTTGACATGCCTGACATTTGCACATTTAAACATCTCAGCCATAACACCACAGTGTTCAACACCAGAGCATTATGCACCCGTCCTGGGCATTGAAAGATGATTCCTTATGTCAAAATCCTATCCACACAGGCAAGAAAGCACTATTTAGAGTTCTGTTTATTATTTGTGACATATTACAGTTACATTTTTTAAAAAATATTATTAAAATATATGGATACATGCTCTTGACATTGTGCCAAAATGCTTTCTGCTACACTGAACTACAGGGTTTGTGCCACCACTAATATAAACAATATCAAGGGCAAAAAAAAATTACAGAAGCAGTAGTTCAAGACACCAGCAGAACTGCAAAAGTATCATTTTGAAAAAGACAAAATGTGCAAAAATATACAGATGAACAAGAGAGGCAAACAGATATTCTTAAAACCATTTAATATCTTTATATCTTAAAATAAAGATTAATTTTCAATTCAAATATTCTGCTTCTTTCATAGAATAGCATTCCTTGGTATAGATAGGTTTGGCTACAAGTGTAATGTCTGTTAGTTACTGTAAGTATCAGTTTATACATCCTGTGTTTCACATTATCCTCTTTGTTCTGCTCCTGCTGTGCCTTGCGGCTAAATAGGTTTTCTGAAAGTCTGTGAGGAGATGTGCTCAACCTGCAGACAGCAAAAGAGGTGACTTCTGTAACAATTACAATCACACTGCTCACAAACTGGCCCACCTCTCTGGTAAATCCAACTCCCTCTTACGTCAACAAGTAGTACATCACATTTTCTCATTAACAAAAAAAAAATAGTAATAATTATAAAAGTAAAACCAAACTGGTAACTCTGAATTCTCAGCTTCTTACAGCTTTTGTCACAAAATCTGTTTCCTAGCTTCAATGCACAGAGTCCACCGTATACACTGTGACTGACATGTACGAACAACTCCTTCACTTTTTTGTAACATACACCAAAATCAGAATCCCTGCCTCAAAGAGCTTACAATGGCAATTATTTCATATGCCTAAATCTTTATGTTTAAAGTTATTTCAGTTCCTAAACTAAGCAGCCAGATATTTTCAAGCTAGATTTAGTCACCTCTGCAGCCTTAAGTCTACTTTTCTAATGTATTTTGAGCACTGAAAGAGGTCCTCCAGGAAAACCAGTAATGAGATCAGTGAGTGTGTAACTGAATCCTGCACCACAATGCATACACACAATGGGGCAGGATCAAGCTTACACAAATGCTGTAAGACTCAGGCACCCTAGCATCCTGATACCTCACTTTGAAGTCTACCTGTTAATTAGTTTTTTCTTGCGCTGACTGACCTCAGCACTTTTTTTTGCCCCCAAAAGGCAGGCAAATCTCGCATCACAAAATGGTGCAGAAGTTACTATATACAAAATGGCGACACAGCTTCCCTCTCCTGGCAGGTACTAAGTTCTGACTGTTAAGCAGGAGCCTTTTGGCCAAGTTTCCAGCTGGGCTGGCTGACCCAAGGAGCCAGCAGCCGAGCTGGGTGGGAAGAAGCTTCCCACCCCGGAGGTCCACAGCACCTCTCACTCTTCCTCCGCTTTCCCTCTCCCCTCCTACTGTTCAAAAGGGGCTGGGGCTTTTCACCACAACGTTGTCACTTACTGAGCGCTTCTGGCATTCAAAAAGAAAGGAGAAAAAAACAAAAAAGAAAAAACAACTTGCAAGAAATTTTTATAGGGGAAGGTGTTAGGCAACCACAAGGTCAGCTGGCCCCCTCTGTAATTACAAATGGGCCCATAAACTAACACAGTCAGTGAGGCAGCATTATGGCAATTAGCCTCTTTCAAAGACAGGGAAATGCTTTTATGTTTAAGCACTGCAGAGCACAGACTTTTGCCAGTAAAAACAGAGCACATGTCTTAATTTAAAAGTTTGCTCAGCATGCTTTGTGCTACTTCCTGTGTCTTAAGCATCTGTCTGAATTGCCAAAACAAGTGGGAGAAAATGACACTTCACTTTGCTTATGAACAGCAAAAGGAGGGTGAAATGGAAGCCCCTGTCCACGTGCACGTTATTGTCCAGTTGCAAGGGGAACAAGGTTATTTCAACAGTAACTTGCAGAGAAGTGTCAACAATAAACTCCACAGTAATTAACAGGACCTCTCCACATAAAGGCTATCTAACATCTGTACCATGAGGAAAAATAAACCGCACAATCTTGTTTCAGAACTTCGCTGTTATTACCAAGGTTTCTGGTTTAACTGCAGAATAATACATTTGCTAACTATTCATAAGCTTCTAAGCTTTTCTGCTGGCTTCAGAGGCTAAATAACCTAAAACTGGGACAAACAAGCCTCAGCTGTCAAACTGATTTGAAGGCCTATTTTTTACATTTTGCAACTTTAATGGAAAAGCCACTTGTTTTTCCTCTTCCTCCTTAATAGTCCTGTGTGAGCTGCAGTCCTCAAAATTTCACTTCTAATCTCTCTCATTTTGAAGTTTTCCAGTTCAATTCTGACTACCCACTGCCTGTTATCTCTATTAAATCTTTCATACTGTTTATAATGGAGAGCAAATTCAGCCAATATAATTCTACCTGGCTCTCCAGCTATTCTTCAAATGGAAGACAATATACACTCAACTACTGAATGCATTCAAACAAATGTGCACAAATGCATGCAAACGTATTCACACTAAGCCCAGACCACTGCCAAAAAAAAAAAAAAAAAAAAAAAGGTGAGGAGAAAAAAAAAAAAGAGTATTTTTCTGTGTCCTGGGTTCAGCAGTAGCAGTCATTTTTCTCCTTCTTAGTAGCTGGTGCAGTGCTGTGTTTTTGATTTTGGT
>WYDI02015464.1:0-51172 GCA_009867235.2 Psittacus erithacus
CATCGGTGTTATCACCGCTGTTCCCAGGCCAAAATCAAAAACACAGCACTGCACCAGTTACTAAGAAGGAGAAAAATCACTGCTACTGCTGAACCCAGGACAGTTTTGTACCTTATTCCTGAAACAAAAAAAAAAAGCATCCCCAAAACTTAGGGATCATGGTCTTGAAAGCAGAGTTGTGTTACTGAAAATGAATGTTATAAGGGAGCTTTACTTTGAAGGAATTAAAGGCAACTGTTTTTGATGCCTTTTTTTAAAGCCACTGGACAACAATCCAGATTTTGTAACTGAAATGAAACTGTTGATTTGCCTGATGCTATCCAAAAAGAATGGTTGAGTACAAAGCTGGTTTTGTTATGCCACAAGATTTTCAACTACCAGAACCCTTCCCAACTGTAATAGGAATACAAGCTTTTCCAGAGATTTTTCAGAGATGAGGGATTTCTATGTAAACATTGAAAGTTAATATAAAATAAATTAATAGCTTTATTGTAACAGGCTACATCATGATAGTATGGGTAGAATTCAAGCGCAAAGGAAAAACGGGTAGTGTGAAGTATGATTAAAGTGGTGTTTCCGAATTGTTTTCAGTTTGGGCTTAAAAAAAAAAAAAAGTAGATGGCGTTTTTGTGCAGTCTTTAAAGATATCTCACATCTTTTGCTAGTGGCTATTATGCATTCAGGCACCTCAGGAACAAAGGAATGACAGAGAAATGGATGGCCAGGGTTTAACTAAGTAGGTGATGGTACAGATGAGGCCTGTAAGCTTAACACTTCATCTCTGTGCTGCCACTGTGGTTTGCAAGGAGATTAGAACTGTCAGACTGTGAGGAGGGCAAGCTCCACAAATTCACTCATACATGGCAGTTCTGTAATGAGGTGATACTTCATTCCTTAAACTACTGAACTAGAACTGCACAAACAGATGTATGCCTCTGGCAGTCCTGAGCAGGCAGCACTGGCTCTGCTGTACCTCCAAATGCAAACAGAATGTCCAGTTGCCGCAATTATATTTTATTGCTGTACACAGATCTTTGTACATTCGTACTAATAAAGGGAAAATTGTATTTTAGTGAAAGGAGAAATTGTGCAAATAAATTCAGGGTGTTTATATTGCAGGGGGAAGTTTGACAAGCATCTAAATAATTCTTACAACTTTTCACTAGGTGAATATGACAAAATCTGGTGTTGGAAACTGAAAGTATTTTGCCCTTGGTTATGTGTGCTATGTTCTTTCACAGCAAAACTTCTTTAGAAAGCTCACAAGAATGAGATGTGTCCTTACCTTGAGAATCTTTTACACAGTTGCTGGTAAACAACCAAAGGTCAAGGTCAATCTCTGAAGTTACTCTTTTTGAGCTTGATTGCATGAGTTTAGCAAAACTACATAAGGGTGTGTTAACAGAATGACTGCTGGGATGCTAATTCACACATAGATTTCCTTAAGTGCTGACTCAGTTCTATTGAAGCAGGCAGAACACTTGTGATTTTAACTTAAGTATATGTTAATTCTGATGTTGTCTTAGAGGTTTGAATGCAGTTCACCAAGGTCATTGCCTTGTGGTGGGCAGAGAAGAATTAATCAGTAGATTGACAGGCAGTAACCCGTGATTCAGGTGACTTTGTTTGATGTCCTGAGGTTTAGTGAAATTGTGTATTTTTATTTAGCAGTGAAGCAGTAGCATTTGGCTGATGGCTTTGTTATTATAATGAAGAATATGTTTTAAAAATGGAAACTTTAATTTTGATGTCTTTGAAAATGAACTGTAAATTATAGCAATGTAAAGTTTGCTTTGTACAAAAATAGTAGTTAAAAGAATTCAAACACAATGAATATTTAAATTCTCTTCTTCAGAAACTCATTTTAAAAACAGAGAACCAGCAGCTTTATCTTGCTTCCTCTCCTAGAGGCTTGCTGTTTTAGGGCCAGTTCTTCAAAGTAAAAGGACCACTTTGTTTTCTAAGATGGGGATGCCTCTCCTAGTTGCATATCTCTTAAATCTAGTCTTGTTTTTTTTTTTTTTTTGTTTTTTTTTTCAGTTGCAAGAAAGGCATTATTTAATTAACTAGTGAAGGTCGAATAAAATAAACTAAACCTGAAAATTAAGCAAACATAATTTTTCAGTGTTAATGCTTTCTATTATGGTGTAATGAAGCACATAAGGCTTTAAACTGTTCTATACATATGTTACCTAGTACAGTATTTGTGCTGCAGAAACAGAATTTTAGACATCAACTGTTCATACTAATGAACATGCCAACAAGATCGTTTAAGAAGCAAACTTTCAAATCGTAGTATTTGAAAATATCAGCCATAGATGCATATGCTCCTAAACCACAATCTGTTTTCTCTAGATGTGTGCAAATAATTTTTTTAAGCATATGAACAGGAAAGATGCAGTAAGGAGATAACTGTGTTTTTTTTCTAATTAACAACTTTTATGTGATTAAAGTGTTCTTCTACTAGCTTCCCCTCATGTGCGAAGGGAGCGAAAGTAAATTAATTACCATTAGCCTGAAGGAGAGCACACTGTAGTCTTTACGACTTCATAGTATTGATTTGACTATTATTCATGGCTTCTGTTCTCTGCTGTGCAGATTGATGCAACTTTAATTCATAGATATATTATCATTAATAGTGATTTAATGACCAAGCAAAACAAAGCTGTTGCTGCATCCTTTCTAGTGCAAAAGCTCCATACTTTTGTGGAAAAATGTATTAGTTTATGCATTCTATTATAGACTCTAGATTTAGATGGCTTATTTCTATACACTATGGTGATGAGCTGTCATGATGCTGTATGTAATATGCTTTATGTTTTTAGGCAAGATGAACACTGTTGGTAATGCAGTGAATTCCTAAGTTACAAAAACTTTCTAGTACTGTGAGTATCAGACGAAAAATAAGCATCTCTGTACATATGATGCAAGCCATTGCTAATCTGATCAAATACGTGTAAATACAGAAAATACACAATAATCTAACAACTTAGTAGTCAACTTATTTTCTTGTTTGGTATCAGTCTCTCTTTTCAGTGAGAGAAGAAGTCTATTATACAGACATGAGACTACACAAATTTTTAAGTAAATAGTCTGAATATGGCTATTTTTTGACATAAGTTTTGATGAAAATGATATTAGAGAACTGTGTCCACTTCAGCAAATGTCTTCTGCTTTCAGAGGAAAATGAGGACTGAGATTTGAGGCTGATATTCCATTTCCTCTCTGAATAATTTAAATTGTGTAGTGTGTTTATTTTCTCTTTGCAGTGATGTTTTGGAATACCTGCTTATGCAGTAGCATAGGTGTGATATGATACCAGGGCTGTTATTCTGTAGATTGTTAGTCCAATTTTCATTAAAAAACCCACATAAAACCTACAACAAAGCAAGACCTACAAACAGCTCTGACTGTGGTTTTGATGTGTGTTTTGTTTAATGCACAGGTCCTTTTCTTAACTAGGTTTCAAGTTTTGTTTTTAAAAATGCAAGGGAGAAAGAAGCTATGAGGGGAAAAAACACATTGGGATCTAACAGCATGCCAGTCTAAGAATACATGTATTATAGCTAAATGACCCAAAGAGGAAAAGATCTGGGCATAATCTGTTATACAGGGCATTAGTTTATATCATATTACAGTCTTTCAAAGGCAGTTATTAAATATTAGATTGAATGTGGTTTGGCATTCAAACTTGAACCCCTGATTTTTCTTTGCATTTGCCAATTGGTTTTATGAGGCTTCAAAAGAAATCACTTTCAAAGAAAATACTGTTCTACCTTAATGTACTGTTTATTGTGGTTTTATAAGTGACTGAGAATCACATATGAAAGTGAAAAATATTAGCTTGTGTGGCAAAAAACCAAATGTGTTTTCACACTTCCAGGCAGTGCCAAATACTATTGTTTGGTTTCCAATTTATTTTGCTTGTTTTTTGTTTGTTTGGGGCTTTTGTTTGTTTTATAGTTATCCTGCTGAATTCTCCTCAAGACATCTGCACACAGACCACATACATGCAGGTGGTCTAATTTTCAGAGATGCTGAACATTCTGACATTGCTGGCTTTGATAAGATTGAGGGGAATTTGGGTTTTTGAAAATAAAATTTTTTCATGTTCAGTGATCAAATGAAGAATCAGAAGCCTAAATTTAGGCACCTGAGTTCAGATATTCATATGTTCTTTTTCATGCCATTACAAGTCCACTTTGATACATAGTGTTCTGATACCTGTCTAAAATCCTTAATCAATATAAATACTTTAATAAGGTGGATACAGATAAGTGCAATGATGAGATATAGCAGCAGGGATCAATGCTGTGTCCTTCATAGTGACAAACAATGAAATAAATCCCATTGAAGAGTTCATATTGAAGATCCCACACAAGGCAAATGGTAAAGTTTTAGAAGTATTATCCAAGCAGATGAATGTTAGTTATAGAGAATGCTGCAAATTGCAAGCAGAGTTTATGTCCCAAGGAGATAAGATTACAGGTCCCTTTCTCTGAGGAGCAATAGCCATTAGCTATTCTAGATGAGCAGTGCTTAGCAAAGATTTGTCTTCAGAATGCACTTCATTTTTTGTGTCCATACTCTGTTTCTAGCTTGCATTGTTGCTGGTTTTATTTTATTGCTCACTGAGAGGCAGCCATGGAAGGTGGGGATACAGCTGTCTTGAGTTGTCTTGTTTTTCTAGATTGAAAATAAGCATTGTCTAATAAAAGCATATGGAAATACTGAAACCAGAACAACAGCTGGGTGTAAGGCAAGTATAGGTCCACAGAAATGGAACAATAAGGAGGGAGAGACATGTGGTAAAAGGAAGTGTAAGGAGAAAAAACATTGTAAAGAAAGTCTGTTGCATTAGTTAGTGGATGTATCCTGTGACCTTCCAGCACAAAGCAAGCTCTCTCTTTCGGTTGCCCTTTTATCTAGTAACCATAAAGCTTTCAGAGAGAGAGAAGACCGATGCAGGCTGGTGTACAAGAGACAATGCCGTAGTATCTTATTCTAGCTGAAAAATTGGTGAAAATAGTAAATTGTCAAGATCCCTGCTTCTTAATCTTCAGTGACTCAGAATAACTATCCAAGATGAAAGGACCGCATTCTCATGTTCCTTCAGACTTTTGTGAGAAACAGATTAGATGTACATGCTTCTAATATACTTGGAAAATATAGTGATGGCTCTGCCTTGCACAAACATTTCTTCTGGGTCATACTGTGATTCTGCAGATTTATGTCTGTGATGTTTTTGTCCATTATTCAAAGTAGTTCATATAATACACTGTAGTGAGTTTTCAAGAATATCAAGTATGTTGGTATGGAAAGA
The DNA here is from genome assembly GCA_009867235.2 of Psittacus erithacus. NCBI lineage: Eukaryota > Metazoa > Chordata > Aves > Psittaciformes > Psittacidae > Psittacus > Psittacus erithacus. Next base: position 5,324 of record WYDI02015464.1, read on the forward strand.
AGAGTCTCCAGGGCAGTTCCAGAATGTTCTTTCTTGGTTTAAATGGGGGCTTTATGTTCTCTTCTAAAATAGAACTGAAGTCATGTATAATAACATAGCTGCTGTAAAATGTATTTGTCAAGCAGTTTTTAATAGCCTCGGTTAACTGGCTCTTAAAACACCCATGCTGGCCTGTGAAGATGTTTCAGCTGCCTAAAGGAATTTACATGACAGTAATTGGCTTTTTCAACCATTTTCAACATGAATGAGTTTATAGTCTGGGAAGACGGTGAGTTGGCACTCTTTTGCAAAAGAGCCCAAAGTCCCTTTGGCCAGTGCGAGTGGACGCAGCAGCAAGGCAAACCTCCAATGCTTTTTGTTACTCGGGTTAGCCCTGACCCAGAGCAACTCTGTTAAAGGGAAAGATGGGAGTGTATTCCTGACCTCTGCTCAACTGCTTAGAATTAGATCACCGATCTAGATTGTTATTTGGATCACTCATTTTTGGTGATGGCTATTTAGCAGTAGCTTATTAGCTACTTCAAGTAATGAATTAGTCTTAGAAAGCAAGTGCTTGAAACTCCTGGAGTGTACTTTCTTATATTTTTATTTGAGACTATTAATGATTTATGCATCATCAATATGACTGCTGCTTTTAAATTTTATTTGTGATGAGAAGTACTCTGTATCGTTGAGTAGCCTGTGTCTTTCTGTACTAGCTCACTATTTTTATTAGGTATATATTCAAGACTCCTCCTGTTATTGCTGTTTACATGGTATATCTACACATCTAGTTGTGCAAAGGTTTGAGAAGAGATCTTGTGTGGGGATATTTCACACACAGGGCAGAGGAATATTGCTAAATCAGGAATTGGGTTGTTTGGTTTGTTTGCTTTTCATTGCTGTTCAGCTTATTGCTTTAACTGATTTGGATTTGTAGCATTTGTATGTAGCACTGAGGTAAAAAGAGGTGATAAGTAAATATATTTGTAAAGATTAATTATACTGCAGATATAGTGCCCTTGCAATGACTGCAAGGTACTCACATTGTGTGTAAATTATTTTGCAAGGGATGCAGTAACTATCCTTATCAAGTCTGCTGATGATAACAAATTTCCCAGGATAGCTCGGATAGATGGCTATAAAATACCTGATACAGCTTTGGGTAGATAATAATAGTAAAATATTATGCCACAAATATCTCAATATTTTGCATTTCCAAATGTATTTTATGAAGCAAATCAATGGGTGTTTGAGGCAACAGGAGTTGCTTGTACAACAGTGTCTGGTAAGAGTCAAACATGACAGGCTAATATAGGGCTCCTTGAAGGCATTTGCTGAAGTGAATAAAAATTTCTTTGCACAAAAGAAAATGTGTGCCATCACTCTGGTCATTGATGGATTTCATCAACACAAAGAGGTTCAGTAAAGGTTAATAGGGGTGTGTAATGTGGTGTAACATAAACTCGCAATTATCGAGGAGTTCTCTAATGTTAAGGTGAGGAGAAATATGCTGCTGTGACTCATCTTTCCATGCAGATCAAGGTGAAGTTAAAAAAGTTACCTGTGGTCTGTTGGGTAGGGCACTGGAAAAGTAACCAAAAGAGCTTGTTCTCTTTGTAGTTCTGAACTGTTGTGTGATATTGGGCATGTCACTGAATTTATGCATATCTCAATATCCTCATGTACAGAATGGACATTGTCATAGATACAACTTTTATAAAGTCTGTGGAACTCTGTGGATGACAAATTCTGTACCAGCTCTGAACTGAAATGTTTATAAATGCCCCAGCCATCAACAACAAAGTAAAACCAACTCTTACTATTGCTTATTTTCTTAATACCTTTAAAGTTGCTCCACTGAATGCATTTTAGAGTAAGGAGGACCAGAAAATAACAACATAATGGTGGCATTCTTGTTTAAAAAACACCCCCATACTACCATAGGGTCAATGTGATAATTGGATAATCCTGCTAAAAAGAGATTTGCTAATGAGTCTATCAGAGGAACTCACCATCTGTATTTGATATCTCTGCTATGGTAGTGCCATCTGAGTACCATTCTGCTCAGTGGAAAAGCTCATATTCCCACTCTCATGCGCATATAATTCTGGAGACTGCTTTTTATTTGGCTTCAAGTTCACATTTGTTCCAACAGCTCATACATAACTAGCGACCCCTCACTTCTAATGAAGCATTGAGAGGCTGTGCTGTATAGTTTTAAGTCTTCTGCTGGGAACTGCTCTACAATCTCACATGTGGAGAAGGGATGCGTGCCGGTGTGGTAAAACAATGCAAGAGCTTGAGTCACATAAGGTTTGAATGCTTGCTGGTTTAGTCCCATTAATTTGAGCATGGATATTATTTTAAAATAATATTCTTACAAATTGCTGTGTTGAATTTTCTGTATCAAACGCAATTTATATTGTTAGTTTTGATTTCAAAAGCCCAGTCAGATTTCACTAATAATGGAAAGCCTTGCTCTGTGCATAGCACCTTAATTTTCAATAGAACTGTTAACAGTGTAAGGCAGCACCTGATATGACTACATGGTCAGTTTGCTCCACATAAATGATAGGGTTTGGGTTGTATAGTAACAATAAAAAAAGCCCCATAACAACAAGCCCCTTACCAAAACAACAGTAACCCATCTTCCCCAAAAAAACCCCAAACAAACAGCAAACAACAAACCAACCCCCCACAAAAGCCCACCTAAACCAAAACTGAAAACCACAAGAGTCCTTTTTAGGAGTTAAGTGTTTTTAAACCAGCCTAAATGTCATTTGTTTTAAATTTTGTGCAGTAGTGTAAATAACATACACATAAAAAATCATTACTCAATGAGAAAAGTATAAAAAATGAATGTGAGATTTATTTTAGCTTGCAATGAGGAATAGATTAGTGAAAGAAAAACACTTTTTTTGATGCATAAGAATGTAGTGTATACTCAGTCTTCTGACCCCTACACTCTAGAAGATCTTGACCTAAAAATCCAAAGTTACCTTTGGTATGAATGTCAATATCAGTGAAGAAAACCATGGGTTTAGGGGTTAAGAATTAAGTAAGACAGAACTCTTTAAGACTGACATAGGTGTTGACTCTGTTACTAAAGAAACCACATTAAGAGCTGCAAATTGTATTAGCTTTAAGCTTTTTGCAGCCTTGCATCCTCAGTTATTGATTACAGTTGATTGTCAGGGCATCTCAAACATAGAATTAAAATAGTTCTAATAAGCCAATTAACTCCTGTGGCACTTCAACACTTTCGTACCAAAGGGAGTCACTGTAGGTACTTACACAGCAGAGAGCATGAAGCAAGTTTAAATGGTTCAAGCAGAGCACTGCACGGCCTTTCTACTGGGCAGTATATAGAATTTGAAATAGAATTTGGTGATTTAAGCAAAAGAGCCTGTTTCTGTAATCTCATCTTATATTTGCAATGTTGAGACATGAACATCTGAAAGTGGTTTTGGTGTGGAGTGGGGTTTTTTAATTTGTTTGGGATTTTTTTATGGTTTTTTTTTTTTTTTTCCCAAATGGCATGGAATAAACACTTTTTTCATGGAAACAGTGGGTAGATCGAATAAGTACTTGATCTTCCATTTGCATGCTGGTTCTGCTTTTTCATTATGGAAAAAAAATCTGTATACACATATATATGTAAAACGTATGTGAGAAAACCTTTCAAATAGCAACATCTGTAGAACATGTACAGCTCTGCAAGCTATAGCTGTGCGTACACCTCAGAGATGTATTTCAGTTCCTAGTATGTAAACAAACTGACAGATGACTTTTAACAGCTTACTACAAAGTTCCTGTTGAGTGAGTAAATACCTTTCTTTAATCAGGATGGTAGTGGCATTTACCTTGAAAATCCCAGGGAGTGGGAAGACATTTCATCATAAACGGTTGTAGTGGTCTGCGCATATGCAAAGCCCCCACAAACTTGTCAAAAGACTGAGACTGAGGATTCTTCTTCACACACTTTTAAGTAACTTTAGATGTTTTTATATACAGCACAAAGGCAATTATCTTGATTTTGATAGGAGTTGATTAAAGTAGATACAAATAGGAACACAAATATGTTTCTTTTGGGAGAAACAAATGAGGAGGAAATCATTGAAACTGTAGCTGACACATGGTTTCTTTCTGAAGTTGTTTTGCTTCAAGAGGGTGTTTCTTGTCCTTCCTTGGTCACTCAGGCTGTATGGTGTGGTGTTTAATTTGGGTTTGGTTTGGTGGGGGGTGTGTGTGTGTTGTTGCTGTTTCAGCGCCAAATACTCGGCTTCCGTTAAATGCTTCAGACTTGAGTTTTGTATAGTTTTCTTTCTGGTATGTAATTTCTAAATGAACATTTACCACACAAGAAAAAGTCCTCACATGTGCTACTATGAAAAGTAGTAGAAGTTTTGACAGTGAAGTACTGTCTGTCTTTCTCTGGTGCTTATGTGAAATGATCTGGCAAAACAGATACCGAAGAAAGAATGTATTTTTTTGTGTGCTTTCTCAAATGATGAATGTTCTTGTCTGTCTGGAGAATTTCTTACTGAATGCTGATTTTTGTGAGCAGAAAGAGTCAGCATTCCAAGTTGGTTTGGTTTTTTTTTTTTTTTTGGCTTTTTTTTGTGGGGGGGAGTTGTTTGGGTTTTTTTTTTATTATTATTATAACTCAGCAAATCAGAAGCTGTGTCTGCTCCATCTTCTAGACAACTGGAAATCCAGTTATGAAAAAAGAAGTCCATCTCTGACTCTTCCATACACTTTTGTTATGCAAGTCAACTATTTATAGCAAAGCTAAGGCTGTTTTCTCTTATTTAATAACAGTTGAAATGTATTACTGGGTATGTTACACATGTGAAGAATTTTTCAGTATTTTTACTGGAAGAAAATTATGGAATATTGAGAAAAAGGTCTGTTTTACAGTGGAGGGAAATGGCTATTTAGGGTGCTGTTTAGAAGAGCGATCCAGAGTAGCAGTACTACCAAGGTAGTTTACAGGTCTGGAACATAAAGGACATTCTGGCCTGGAATCTAGTTTTTTTTGTCACCACTGTCTTTGACAGCGTTTTGCTTAATTACAATTGTAGTGTCACACTGTTGTTTTCTGAAGATCACCTTAAAATAAATAATTTTATTTTAAAACTATTTCAAAATTATTTCAAAGGGACTATGTCTTTGCTATTTTAGCTAATTTAGTTAAATTAAAAACACTTAATATGTAAAAATCTAGTAGTAGGGAAATGATGAGATCCTGCAGGTCAGACAGCCTCTGGAGTGAAAGGAATATAATCCATTATTAATGACATCTTTTGATGTAGTTTTATTGTGGGTTTGGTTTTTTTTTTCCACCACTTGCTGTGATTCAGATTTCTTGCAATGATATAAAATCAGCCGCTTCCTACACTGAATCTAAATTCCTTGTCTTATGCACATTCAGTACTAAGAGGAAGTGCATAGACGTGCATAGGTTAAACTGGCACCTCTTCCATCCAGACACAATCACTTGAGCACAAGGATACTAAAAACAGCTGGTGTTTTTCCAACCACATAAATTCTCCTGTTTTAGAACCTTCCACTGATGGCTGAAAAAATAATAGAAGTATTTTTATGGCAATGAAATACTGAATGTAAAATACATATTATCATGTAAACCTCTTATTATGTAAACCTTTTGGTTGCCAAGGTCTTGCAGCTCAAATAAATGCTCCTAGTTTTTTGAAAATATTCTTAAAGGTTTCCAGCATTGACTATGTGCCATGCAAGATGTCTGTTTTTTTCAAGTAGAACCTAAATAATATCTTCTGTTTCCTCCATTTTATTTTTTTATATCTATGTTGGAACTTTGGCATTTAAATTAGTAAAAAAATGAAGTTATTCATTATGAACTAGCATAATTATAAATTATCGGTTAATAAATCTTCTAATCTATTTTGGGTTACTGTTAATTTTCAGTGCACTAGTGTCATGGTTTAAGGCCAGCATTGAGAAGTGTGGCTTTTTATTATGTTCTCGCGATAGCCTAGTAGACTATATGGTGTGATTCTCGGTGCCTAGGATATTTGTTCACTTCAACTGTTCCATTCAGCTCTCAAACAAATGTGGTGAATAATCACCTGGTCTTCTTCACTTGATGGCAATGCTTAAATCAATAAATTTGATGACCTGAAAACAGTCTTTTGAAGTGATGTGTTTTAGAATACCTTCTAAGAACTCAAAGGTCAGGTCTGAAGCAAACCATGTATATCAGGACTTAATATGTTGAGTGTAATAGGTGCAGCTTGAAATCAGTTATTGAAATTCATACTTGGTCTACTGGCATGATAAATACGATAGTTCGTGGCAGTGTATTCTGTTTCGTTTGCTTTATGTTCTCCAAAGCTTCAAATTCTGTGGAACTTTGACATCATTAACTGTGGATATTTTCAATTAACTGTTAATTTACTATATCTTATCACAGTTATTATTTGTTACAAGAACATTTACTTACCTACTGTGTTCTTACATTTTCTCCAGTAACTAAGAAAAAAATAATATTCTATTTTAGACAAATCACTGTACTATCCTAAATTAATTATTTCAGATTGGAGAGTACTGAATTTAGTATTGGCTTAAATGGACTTGGAGAGTTGAAATCAGAACTCCTGCTTATGCCTCCAGCAAGTGAAATGCAGATGGTCTGCTTGGTATATCTTACTTTGGTTAGGTTACTGTTAAAGTCTCAGATAGACTGAAGTCTCATAAGGTGAAATAGTATGGAAAAATGAAATTACAAAAAATTACAGAATGTAAAAAATTCAGTGTCCTCAATATTTACTGTCGACTTTGTATTTTTTAATAATCTTAATTAAATTAATAATCTAAATTGTCTGCAAATGATTTTTTTTACCAAATATTATTTGCTTATAAAAACATTCACACTTTTTACAGAGAAGTGTAAAGTGTAAAGCAAGTCCAGTGTGTCACCTTGAAAATTAGTTTCGTCAGATGGAATGAGTACAACATGCACAGGCATTCAGCAGTGTCTTTCCTTCTGTCACCAGCAGGGACATGACTGATCCTGACTTGCTCACTTTTTTGATCATTTAAGTATTTGTCCTGGTGATTTGAGACGCTGATTTTGACACCCTTAATTCTTCCTTCTCTCTCTGGAGTTATATAAGTTTTGGAGATAATTATTATTCTACAGGAAAATTTTAATAATAAACATTTTTAATGATACCAGCTCATTTTATTGACTCAAGTATTGTGCTGTGGGGTGCCCTCAGAGTCAGCTTTAGAGGTCTGGAAGATATTTTGGACACCGGGCTAAAGCTGGCAGAAGCCAGGCATGCTTTTAATTTCCCTCGCAGTAACATGGAGGTATAATTATGTGAATAGATTAAGGATTTAATAATGGGAAATAATTAGTTCATCACAACAGTACATGTTTTAGATAGAGATAAGCAATAACTAGACTGAAAGCCATCACTTCTTAGAGTATTGTAGTAGGGAAATGACATGGGAAATAGCAATGTTCTCTGTATTAAATGCCTTTTTTATTATATTCTTACAGGCTTCATTATAAGCACTGATTAAACAGTAAAACACAAGGGGAAAAAAAGGTTAATGTGCAGAAAAAAAGAGGATAAAAATTGTTTTGAATATATTTTGAATATATTTTTAGTGCTTAGTCAGTTATTCATGCTGTGAAAAGAGACCATGAGGTAATGCTCATACATATCATATAAAGGATACTTTTCTACTTACATTTGGATGAAGACTAATGTTTATTGTTTAATTAGGGTTTTCTTTGCATGGAAGGTTAAGAATATCTAGATAAGCTTGTAGTATAAGTATTCATAATGTAAGTATTTATAAAGCCCATGAAATAGACACCTACAGGAAGTTCAGCTGAGGAGGATACTAGGTTGCTAAGGCACAGTGGATTGCCAAGGATATCACTGTTTATAAATGGGTTTTTTTTTTATGGAATATGGGGATTTTTTACCTTTTTTTTTCCCCCCTGCTGTTCAGTTGTGGGGAGGGGAAATTTAAACATGACGAGGAATTATTGTTTTCCTACAGCACACAAAATAAATATTTCTATTACATTTTCTTAACGGAATTCTGGTTCTAACCCAGTTGTTCTATCCCTGTGACAGTGTCTTGGCACAAAGCTGCCTTCTGTCACAGAAATAAACATCAAATAAATTAAGAATGTCAGCAAAAGTGTAATATGAAACTAGTAATTAGTTGTCAAAATTTCAGCTAGTTCACTGTGAATAACTTTTCCCTAACTCTTTTGTTTTGTTTTTCTTCTTTTCCAGAAATACAAAGAATATGAGAAGGATGTTGTAATAGAAGAAATTGATGGTCTTCAGCTTGTGAAAAAGTTAGCAAAGAATATGGAAGAAATGTTCCATAAAAAGTCTGAAGCTGTGCGGGTAAGCAGCAAATCAATTTGGTATTTCGTTCTATGATGTAAAACTAAGTATATAAAAATTCAGACTCTGCTCTGAAATCTGTACTAGCGATTGAAGGTGTTGAATTGGAAATGTGAAAGCATTCAGAAATATTTTAGGATTAGTGTTCAAGGGAATAGGTATAAAGTATTTATACCATCAATAGATAAATGCAAGAGTATAACTAGGCTTGGACTACTGGTTTCCCATATGAGTTTGTAAGCTATCATTTATGTTCAGTAAAACATAACTGCATACAGTTTTGCATTAAAATGTTAAATTTCAAAATATCAAAACAAAACAGACTTAATTTCACGGCCCACTGTTACGAAAATACTATTGCAAGGAATCCTGAGAGTTCAATAACTGCCCTTTAGTTCAGGTCTAGAAAGATCAACCTCACTTGCAGGTATCTCAAATAGGACTAAATCAAAAAATCCTCTAATTGTGGTAAGTACTACATCGCTCTAAGGGCAACAATTGATCATTAAGTAAGTACATCTGTAGCTTTTGCTTGGGTGTTTTTTTGGTTCTCCATTCTGATCCTTCTTTTGTAGTAGGTTTGGTGTCCTATTAGGTTAGACTTAGCATTAAAAAAAAAAAAAAAGAAGAAAAAATTTGTTCTATGTTTTACAATATTGATTAGGGGTTCATCTAATGTGCATGTCCTAAAGAATAACAGCTCTTCCTGTTGTAGTTCGCATTGTTCTTTGCCAGAAATTTAGATGACTGTCCTGTTGCATCTTCTGTAGCAAAGAACTAACAGGACGTTATGGTGTTGCCATTTACCATCAGCCATCTCTCTTTCAGACAGATTTGCCAGCTCAGTTGAGCTTAAGGTCTTTGCCTCTCAATTATTGAGCTGAAGGCATCATCCAAAGGCAGGGATTCTATTTGTGTAACTGTAAATACAATTTTGCCTTCAGCCTTTTATTATTCGTTATGGTGCAAAGGAAAGGAAGGAATTTGGCTGTGTTTTAGAGGTTGAATTTTCTGTGCTGGCAGTGAAGTAAAACATATTTCAGCTTGTAAACTGAGCACACTTGGCAGGGAAGCAGAGAAAGACAGTAAACATGGAACCCCGCAATGCTATTTTTACAGTCTGTTTTTCAGAGAAAAACTGCACTATAAGATGTGTACCACAGCTTCCAGAAGCCTGAAAAATACTGACTTGGAGGGAGGGGTTGTGTTTTCCTTGTTCCTTAGCAGAGTAGAATGCTGCCCTGATATCAGAACAATGTGGAAAAAAACATTCTCAGAGCAACACTCACCAGCAAGCTGCGTATTTGCTGTCAGAGGAGCTGTGTTCCGTCAGTGTGAATTGGTTGGGAAAGAGCAGTTTGTCTCTCAATTAGAACTTTGTAACAAATGTGAGGTTTTTTTAATGTTTGTGTTTGGAGCTGGTTTGGCCTCTTCATGCAGATGGTGTTTTTGTCTTAGAAGGAAAAATATATAGGCCACTGTGCTCTAAGTAAAAATAAGCCTAACTTCTGTGAAACTAGACCATGTGTGGAAGGGTTTTAGTGCCAGAAAATGTGACAAATCCAGAGTCGTCTTTGGAAGGTTTCCATCTTTGGAAAGGAAGCTAGAAGCTTGGTTTGGACAAGAATCACTTCCTTTAAAACATGGTCTGTTTGGAGTACCTTCCAATGAAGTTATTCTTTTCATAATTACATAACGTGGTCCATCTTGGCTGCTGGAGATGTAGTGAATGACCTTTTATGTTCTGGTAGTAAGTAGTGCTTAGTATTTCATGTCCTGATAGGTACAAAATCCTTTGGTACAGTGTAGGTTGTGCATGGATTCCATCTTTGGTGTTTCATAGATAATTTTCTCCTTATGTCTGGCAAGGTGGGATAGGAATTCAAGTTACTGTGGACCTATGACCTCAGCGCCATGCTGAGACAAAGTAATAATCTATCACCTTGCCTTCAAAATAAAAGAATTTTGACATAAGCTTTTGATGGAAACTTGTATGAAGAGCACTGAAATCTAGAATTCAAAGTAGCATTTTATATACACTGAGAGAAATTTTGGGGTAAGTACTAGATGAAGAGTACCTTGTAAAACGTCTCTCAGCTCTAAAAATAGCAGGGTGACCATTGTGAGGGTTCAAATCCAAGCACTCAGAAAACATGTTCCAATGTTACCCATTGAGTTAGGTTCAAGCAGACATCAAAATCCATGGTTTGATTTAAAGTACTTTTTAGATAAAACATTTTAATCAACATACTTGAGGTTCTAGCAGATACAGCAATCTGTGGCAATTATTCAGAAAGATGCAGCATATAAAATGTTTCATTTGCATGAAAGGCCAAGAAGAAAGACCTGGAAATTTAGAAATAGGATGGCTTGAAAAGACATTCAGTTTTTTTGTTTTGCTTTCTGCTTTCAAACACATTAACTTGTTCAAAGCTACTAATCACATTTGAACTCTCTTCTCCCTCCTCCCCCTTTATTTCTGGTTAAATTTTAATCTTTCTATCTCATTGCTTTTCACAGCGATTAGTTGGTTCAGTGTGATTTTTATCATATTCATCCACTGTTTGAATTACCCTTCACTATGCAATTATCCTATCACAGACTGTCCTATTTTTGTGCTGTCAGATACATAAAATAAATGGAAAACTGGAAGTGCTAAACCAATTATATAACCTTTTGTCATCTACTCACTGATGGAAACCCTTGCAAGCAACTTTCACCCCCCCCAGTGCTCACTGTTTACCTTAGGTTTATGCCAGTTCAGGATATTTCGGTTAACTCTTTCCTTTCTAATACTGCCATGCTTGATCAATTTTCAGAGGCAACTTCAGATTTCATTTTGAAATATTTGTGACATTAAGTTAAAACCACTGAAGAGTGGTTTTGATCTGATGTCACTAATGCTTTGTTTCTAGCTGAGACAAATGTAGATGTATCCATTTAAGACAATAACAATCAAATTGGGAAATATCTCACTGCCCATAAGCTGGCATAAGTGGAAATCTTTCCTGAGTTGTTCAGCAGTGAGTTTAATTTTACAGCCAAATCCAAATAATTCCTTTGAGAGTCTCGCATAGTTGGCTGTTACTTGTGGTATTGCTTCACTTGCTTTTCCTGGACTTTCAGTGGTTTTACTCATAGGAATGTGCTTGATCTAAATTTAAAGTTATTTGTAATTTTTGTTTGATTTTTTTAGAAGCTTTAAAAGGCTTAGTGATTCCACTTATTTGAAACTGAAGAGGAATGGAGCATGATGCCATAATGGTCAGCAAAAAAAAATGACAGCTGCAACAAGCTTAATAGTGAAAAAAAGGAATCAAAACTTCATTTGGTGCTTTTAGTTTTCTGAATTAATAGTGTAGTAGGAAAAAAACAAAAGGAAGACTGAGGGAAGTGAAAAAGAAAGCAAAAAGAAAATAAGTTACTAGGGAATATTCAAAAGGCTATTATTAAAACTTTAGCTATGCAGTTGAATTTCTACTTTTATTAGTATTTCTTTGCAAGTAAACAGAATCCTTTAAAAATGATTGTTGATTTACTTGTAAGATGGCAAACTGAGTGTTAAGGATTATTTTTCATTAAGGCAACTACCCTTGATGCAGTGGAAAATGCAAATAAGAGATTTCTTTTTATTAACTTTTCCTGCTGTAGCTGCCTGGTGTTCATTGTGAAGCTGATTCTCATTATAACTGTACTGTGGAAAGTAATTGCTGTTGTACAGTAATTCAATTTCAGTGCATTCATGCATCAGTAAGCCAGTGGGGTTTATCTAGGGAAACCGTGGACTTTAAAGCTTTTTATCATGAAATTCCATGTGCAGACAAACATTCTTCCAAGGAGCAGAATATCAGCATTTGCATTTAAGGAACATTTGCAATGAAGAAAAATGGATATTTTTTTTTTCCACCAATGATTTTTACGCCAGTCTTTCAACTGTTTTCAGATACTGTTAAGGTGATATTGTTTATGCACGGTTGAATTGTAATGTGTGCATTTGCAATGTTTGTGCTTATTCATATACATACCTGGTTAGCACATATTTGTATATGGATGTATATTTGTGTGGGTACATATCTTTACACATACTTATTTTGAGGCTTACATATAATATCAACAGATACAACTTACTGTTGATTTTTTGCTTATATATGTACATATACATGTAAGCAAATTATTAAACTACATGTACTGCATACGCATATTTCCAAGCAATGCTGGTAAATTGCTGTCCTTATCAATAAATTAATTTTTATTAAAAATGAAGAGATATGTTGGTGCCTGCAAAATTAACTTGATTCGATGAACATGGAGATTGTGGCAAGTAATCCAAAGCAAAGAGGTCAAGGTCCTGGAGTTTCTTTGTCTATAGAAGTATTTTGCAGTGTTCTGAATAGACTTATTTATGAAAGCTTAGTAAAGAATTTATACTGACTATTGTACTCAATGGGCGTAGCTTTTATTTACAAACCACCCACATGTACTTTACTGTTTTCTTGAGTGTATTTGGAATTTAACTGGTTTTTTGGTGTGTAATTTAATTGTAAGTTTTTTCTCCACTTGATCTTACACACTGGTACAGAAAGTAGGTTTATTTTCTGGTTGGGTAAGTGCGGCATTTAGAATGGGATTTTGAAACCAGACCCTTAACTTGTCTGATTTACCTACTGTTAAATACCTTTCCATTCCAGAAGTTATTTCAGTCATTCACTTTAGGATTGCTGCTTCCACTTGATGTCACTGAACTCATTAGAAGACTGTAATCACAGAAAATAAACTAAATAAAACTCAGGTTTTGGAAAGGTATCTTTATATCACATGTTCTGATTGATAAGGAAGACTATATGTAATCTTTTGGGGTCTTCTTTTTTTATTAGGGTGGGTAATTTTTGTCATGCTTTTCAGTTGAGATTATTGACTGTTTTCCTTCTCCATTGTTTGTTTAAACCTATTGTCACTTTTGCCAGTGGTTAAGTCCCTGCAAGTGTCACCAGAATCAGGGAAGAGAGTCTATATCCTCCCTGAGGAAAAGCAGAGAAAACCCAGTCATAAGAAAGGACTGAAGAGCACAGTGCAGTGAAAGGCCACTGTGGGTGATGAAAAAGGAACTTGAATAAATTATTGAAGATTTATTTAATGGATGAGGGTTAGAGACAAAAAAGTATTGTGATGTTATTTGGAAAATGGGAACCTGATATAGGATAAAAAACAAAACAGTCAATAAACCAAAAAACGTGCCTTTCTGTTCAGTAGTCTTGGATCTATGTTCTTAATACCATTGAGCTGTTTTTTGGTTTTGTGTGTTGAATGTCTGTGACAAAAGCAGATATAGTTCTGAATATAGGGCAGTATATCTGTTAAATTAGATAAAATTACATTTTTACTTAGTTAAATATAAAAGAAGTCTGGCTTGAATTAATAGCTTGCATACATGTACATTTTCCACATAAATTGAAGGAGCATTTAACTCTAAGTGGAGGTATGAATCTGCAAGGTTATCCAAGTAGGTTATTGAGCTAATCATGAGTAACCATACTGCTGGTGTCTAGACATTCATAGGACCTGCAGAGCTTTGGATCTTTTGTGCAATTTACAGCTCAGAAAACTTCCCAGCAGTATAATTATGTTATTTTTATATCAAAGATCAAATATATCAAAGGTAATATAGTACAAGACATTGCCAGTGTCTGAAGCCCATTGTGTACTGTTTCTTACAGTCAGGAGTCACTGATGCAGGTGTCATTATGCATAAAATGTTTGATATTCCTTCCAGTATGGGATTTTAAAATAACAGCCATATGCATTTTTTCTTTTTGCATTTTATTTCTCAATATATAGTCTCTGAATTAAGAGCTGCTGGAATGTAATCTCTAGTATACGTTCCTGCATGTATGAGAATTTTTAAGACCTGTTACTTCAGGGAAGCTGAGGTTGTCACCATGATGTCATTATGCCAGTTAAGATCATTTACTGGGGACAGAATATTTTTGCATGGTGGGGTTTAGTATTTAGATTGGTGGGTTTTTTTTGACTTGGAAGCTGAAAAATAGTGGCTTTCCACAGTGACTAAAGAAAAAATGAGCTGACTGTGAGGAATATTCCAGGTGGTTTTTGAGCTGATTTTTTGGAGACTGCTTTAAATGTACGCTGTCTTCAATATCCATTGTGTGTTTTTATTACACTGTATTTATATTCTGATTTTCTATGACTTTGATCAAAGCTAGATTGGGAATGGCATTGTTGAGAAGAGAAACAAACAATCATTCATATTTCATATTCATATAACAGAAGGTAGAAAGGTCTAAATGTCAAAACCTTACTTTGCCAAGCTCACTATTTCTAAATGTAGAATAAGTTTTTCGCTATCCACTCTGTTCCCTCATTGAGCTATTTTTCATCTGCAGAATTAGAAGGAAGACAAATGGCTATCAGCATGCACTTTTTAAAACTGAGCTGTTCAATGGGTGCTACTCTGATCTCTTTTTTTTAAATTTTTTTTTTAATATAGTAGGATGGGTGGTTTTTATCAGCAAATGGAAATGAGGCAAAAAAAAAACAACATTATATTTATCAAATTAATGGAGGAAAAAATTATAAATGCTTGTGGGTGGAAAGAAATTATGGTGAATCAACCCCCAATGTCACTATAAATAGTTAAAAATAGTTTTCAATTGCAGAATAAAGACATAATGAATAAAGGAGAGATAGCTACATTTGTATTAATTACTGCCAACAAACTACAGGTTTTGAGCAGGTTTTTTGTATTCATATTTAGTATTTTAACTGCAGTTGTTGCTAGTTACTTCTGCTATCATTTGAATTTTGTTCATAGCTCTACTGGTATCCTTTTTATGTAAGTGATATATTCCTGTTCTGAAAGCAGTAAGAGCTTTATTTACTTTTTGGCAAAATCAGACTACAGGAGTATAGTGAAAAGATGGTTAGCATTCCACTGATGGCCAAAGGAGTATTCAATAGCTAAATACATAACCCTTATAGTCACAGTTTGAAGAGTATTTAGAGGCAAAGCAAATATTTTTCTTGTTTATTGCCACTGGATTTAAGGGCTGCTTTTGAAGTTGGAATCTTAAATAAATGAAGCATTAGCAAGCCTACTGTAGGTTTGCTAGTATCAGCTAGATCACATACTGCTGCTTTGTTTTTCAATTGAGTTTCCCAAAAAATGTGTATATTTGTAAAAAGATGTTGCTATATATTCTGGAGGTGGGGGTAGGGGTGAGGAGTTTCTTTTTATTGAAGCACAGGTGGGCTTCTCTTAACCTTCATTACCATCGCAGAGTTGCAATATCAGTGCTCAAATTGTCCTCAGGCACGATGCTGGTGAGCAAAAGAAGTGAAGGAATGAAGTACAATCAGTTTATCTCATACCTGCACCATTTATGTAATGGAATTAGATAGGCTTAATGGAAGTTAGGGATTTTGTAGACCTCTCTGAATTGTAACAGAGAGACAAAAAGCAGTGATTAAACTTCATCTGACTCTTAAGTGTCCTAAAATCCAGGTTCGCTGAGTCTAGAGAAAGCTATTCTTTAAACAGGGGTGGAAGAGGCAAAACCTGAAAAATTCAACTGCCTTTTCACAAACATACTAAGTTTCTCAACATTTCACTTCCACAGGAAGAAAAGAAAACCAGCAAAACTTCCAGGATATCTTTCTTCTGCTGCTTGATAATTTATTTCTTTGAAGTTCAGGAATTCTTTCATTGCAGTGACTTTAATTAGATCAAAAGAACTTTGTAAATCAAACCTTTTTTTTTTTTTTTTTTTTTTCCCCTCACAATGAATTTTCTCATTTTTGGTCTCTGAGGACTGATATGTATTAAAGAAAAAAATATGACCTTGCAAGCTACCTTTTTCCAGGAAGGAACACTAGATCATGTTGGTCATATTTAGATTCAGGGGTATGTATTTGCCAAGATTTCCAGGGAGTTTTGTAAATTACGTGGTCCATGCAATACCTAGGAACTACTGTTTCCTAAATGCACATTTCTGTAGCTCTTTAAATTTGGAGCTTTCATTGTCTTGGTACAGCTTGAAATCAGTAGTTACAAAGATATGAAGCAACTTGAACTATGCTTTGAACTTTTGGCTGTATTTTAAACTCTGACCTTTTGTATGTGTTGAAAAAAAAACCTGTCCACATACAGTCTAGCCAGTCTTGGGAAATTTAGTGAATTTAGAAAAAAAGAAAAAATACCCTTAAAGTGAGGAAAATAAATACTTGGAGGGAAAATGTAAAAGGATTTGCTGCTGAAGGCAATTATAATGGTTTCATCTTCAGTGCTGAGAAAAGAAATTAAAAGTATTCAAAGATAGCACACTTATCTGAAAATACAGGCACAGAGAAAAATCAAACCCCAGCCACTTCACAGACTAATTCTTGTATTAGGCTTCGTTGTAAAACAAAACATTCAGTCTTTGCCATCAACATAAAATAGCTTTCTGCACAGCAGGAGAAAAAAAAAGTAAAGTAAGTTTGGAAGAATGAAGTAGGATAAATTAGCCTCATGTAGCCTTCTTTCTTATTGCTGTCTCAGAGTATTAGCATATTTTAATGTTTTACATAACCATTAATTATTTTAACAAATACAGTCATAACGTCCAACGTGCTATTCAATGCATGATTTAAACGAGACCCTTCAAACAGTAATGTATTATAATTAAAACTTAATTCCACTTGCACAACTGTCACCTGTTTAACTTTCAATTATAATTCTAATTTCATGTTATAAATACATACCACTAAATCTGGTTTTGGAATGGTAAAGATGTTTCTCAAATTTTATAAATACTGGTACTTTTATGTCACTGAAAAAATTGAGAATGTTCAGTTAGTTCACTTTTAGAGTGCTTACTGATATGTTATTAATTTCCTATAAATATTCTCTGGAGAAGATGTACTATAGCTTGCTTGCTGTTCATGTAACATTAGCCTGTTTTCTGAAACCTTATATGCATTCCGTTTAATGCTTAGGTAATGAGAAATGATATTCTCTTAAAGAGAATGCTCTGTTCGGCATAGCCTGCATTCATTGCAGAGTAGGCTTTCAAGCTGCTGCCTCTCTTTCTCATTACATGAATGATGCTAGACTCCTCTGTTCAGACTGTGGAGCACAAGAGAATGCTTGGAGAAGGAGTAAGGAGGAGCCTGCTAATAGCTTTCTTGGAGGGATTTAATGAAAGGTCATTTATCAATATTTTGAGTAGGAGAGAGACCGTTATCTAGGGGTGATGCTTCATTGTGAAGTGCTCAGAAGTATTTCAATGAAGAGCTGTAAAGAGAACTCATTAAACTTGGGGTTTTTTGGGCTTGTTTTTTTTGTTTGTGGTTTTGTTTTGGTTTGGTTTTTTGGTTGTTTGTTTGTTTTTCCAGAGAATTCACTCTGCTTTTTATTTGTGGCAGAGCTTCTGGCAGTTATTGTGTTAGGCCAGGCAGTTAGAGTAGCCTAAACTGCCACTGGCAGTTATTGTGTTAGGCCAGGCAGTTAGAGTAGCCTAAACTGCCACTGGAGCACCTTTGTGAGAACCTCCTACACAGAAAACAGAGGGCAAATACTCCATTTATCCTTTTCACTGCCACCATTCTTGAGTTTGACTTCAGGGTAATTAGGTAGGAAGATGCCTGCTTAATCTAAAATACTTCCAGGTTAATTCATTTGTTAGGTTATTTCTAACAGCTGATCACATATTCCAAATGAACAACAGCACTGATCAGCAGTGTCTTTCTGTTTCCTTTTAGGTTTTTAACACTTTAGTGGTTCAAAAGTTATTCTGCCTCATCTAATTTTCTCTGGACACTATAGATACTTTTAACTTTATATCTGAATAGAATTATAACTTGTAGATTTATATAGGAAACTCTTCATGCTCCTTCTCCTACTTTTTGTTTAAGACTGGAAAACCAAGTGGACTCTAGCAGCATGCACAGGTTCTCTGATCATTCTGTGCAGCTTCCAATGAGGGAGGGAGTAAAGAAATTCTCTGCAAAAGCGCTGAATTTTAGATGGCTGTAATTTCTGCATGAGTAAATCAGGAGTTCAGGATTATCATGACTGGGCTAGTGCTATGTGAAACACTTTTGGGAGACAAAAGCAGATAGGAAGTGAAGAGAGATGCTGCTTTGTTTACTGGAAAAGCAGGTTTTTTTGGTGAGTGAACTGAAGCATTTAGTTAACATTCTTGTTTTGGAGTGTGCTTTAACAGCTGTGTGAAAGGCAACTACAATGAAGATCAGACCTGAAGCTCTAACTAGAACATCAGATGTTAAAAACTGATCTTTCTTTTGGTGAATACCAAAAAAAAGTTTCAAACTTTGTTTGTTACTTTTAAATGTCTGAATTGCCCTACTTATGCTTTGATGTGCTTGGAAATTGTCACTGGCTCTTCAAAAAGAAGTGTCCCCATCAGCTTTCAGAGGTCCTGGCTTCTCATTCCTTTCTCCATTACTTTTCCTTTCCCTCCATTGCTCTGTGGCAAATGTTTGTGTGGCTGTGGAGAAATAGTCTGAAAATTATAAGAGAATTACCCAGTCCAGAAATCCCAACACAAAAACCCAAGAGGCTTGCTTTTTTTTCTCCCTTGTTCATTGCATGAGACACTGTTTTTTTGTTGTTGGGGGTTTTTGCTGCCCTTCCCACCTTTTTCTTTTCTTTTTATAGGGGTGGCAGTGATGGCTTAAAACCATATTAGACCATCTTCCTATTTGGGTGTTTTTTTAGCTCTGTGGTGACTGTCCAGGTGTTCAGCACAATTGTCTAATCACTTGTGTACAAGAGATGTTTCATGGCTGATACTGTGTATATTACTGTGCTAAACTTTTTTGCTCTTGCATCCCATACTAGCAGGTGAGCATCTTTTCCTCCAAATAATTTGTAGATAATTAGTTTCTTATGGATGTCAGCTGCAGAAAGCTGAGTTCTTAGGTCAGACTGTAGATACCTCATGAAAAATGTTCCAGATTAGTTACCTGAATCTCTAGTGCTTCAGAAAAAAAGGCAATGGGATTGAACTTCATTTTCTAAGGAAATAAGGCAAACTGGTTCACAAGTGACACCAGTCGATTGTTAGATTTGAAACTTTTGAGAGGCAGAAGGGCAACATCCCAGGAATAGCATAAAGCTGATGAAGCCCGAATCTCATAGTGCTCAAATTCTGATGGTACTTCAGTCCTTGACACTGGAGATCAGCCAGCTTTATGGGTGATAGGAGAGGTGGAAGGAATCCTACTAAAACCAGCCTTGCTGTTGATCAATTTTACTGATTTATTAAAATGTGCTTAAGGAGATGTTAATGGATTTCAAATTAATTTCAAATACAGGCTTTGAATATGAGGTTACATGAAAATGTCCAGGCAAATCTTTCCATGTAAAAAGATAAAATGATCTTAAAACATTTATGTTATTAGAATTAGGATTTGTGGAAAGAACAGCTGAAGACCCCAGCTTTGTAAAGCAGTACTGCAGGGCACTTGTGAAAGAGCAGGTACAGGGTGTGACACCTGTGCTTGAGTTTTATAATCTCAAAATGGAAAAGCAAAGATTGAAAATCTGTGTTGAGGTGGGGAGCAGAAGTGTGATTTTTGGTTTTGTAGTAGTTCATCTTCCTTCTGAAATGTTGTCGTATGATGCATTGGTTTTGGGGCTGTAGAAATAGTAAAAACAACAGCATAGTCATTTATTTCAAGTATCATCTTGGTTTCAGTACCATGTAATTATGCCACATTAACTTTGGTATAGGTTTTAAAATTAGTTACACTGAAGGGAACAAACAATAAATTATAGAAAACGCTTTATAAGTTATTTTACTGTTCATATAAATAGATATAGCTATGTATTCTTGGATCAGATATGTTTCTCTGTCCTTTAAGCTAGCACAGCATATCTTGGATGATTACTTCTGGCAGTGCTGACCAAGTACTCCAGGAGGACAAAATGTTTGAGTAAATCATAACAAAAAGTGCTTCATGGAAAAAATAAACAGGTCCAAACTAGTACTATAAAATGAAGTTTTAGTGATGAATCTGTTCTTTTTTATGTAAGTTCAATTACAGAAGTCATTGTGGAACAAAGCACTCCAGAAATACTACATCATAAAAAATCTGTGCCCTTTATTTCTGAATGGCCATTTTAGTGCAATAAAAAAATGCAACAGAAATATTATATGCAAGAAAAAAGAAACAACTGCTTTGTACTTCTGAATGTCTACTTTAAAAACAAGCTGGAATTGGTGAAGCAAGCTATGCTGCAGAGAAATGCACTTGGAGATTTCACGTATCTTTACATTACCCTTCCCAGATTTATCCTAGTATGGGCTATACACTACAATCTCCCCAAAAGGATAACAGGACAACCTTTTACATATGCCAGGAAAAATTGTGGGATATCTGAGGTAAATTCTTTGAGGTTAATTATTATGTGTAAGGATAAGACAGTATTTAACTTTAACTGGTGAACCTTTGGCACGCAGGTAGGGAGCATGTTCAGGGAGAGCACTGGTAAACGTATTTACTTGCTAGTTTATGCCTTTTGTTTCATCAGTGGGGTTTTTGGGTTTGGTACCCCTTGGAGCTAGCACATTGATGTTTGTCATCCTTAATGTACTCAACAGACTAGAATAAAATCTGTAATTAAAAAAATTTAGTTTACATTGTAATTTTTCATCATATTGAAGAAACTGAGTTTTATCAGGAAAATCGTATTTTTATCACTCATTTCCCATATCCTGTGGTGAGATGGCAATTTAACACTTCGTAAATGTGCCAGTAAATTAGTAATTCGAGTCATTAATTTTACATTTATCTTAATTGTGTTACATTTAGGGATATTTATGGAGTTTTACCTTTTTACACTTGAAAAATATTACTACAGTGTTACTCTTGAGATAGGTTTAAGAAGACTAAATTATCTTATTTTAATGCAAATGTTTTTGACATATAAAAATGGAAATACTGCCTTAACTTGTGAATTAAGCGATTTCCATTTAAATGTCACTATGAATCATTATAGAAATGGGAATGGTAATTTTCCTTTTGTTTTTAGATAATTCCATGCTCATGATCTACAGATTAAATTGCTAACCTCTTGATCTTTATTTTTGACTGAAATTTAATAAGGGATTGGATAAATTCATAAAAGATGAGTCCAGAGATGACTCATTAATATACTGATGGACAACCTTTAACTGCAGAAACCAATAATACACTGATTGCCTGTTTCTTCAACATGCACTGCTGTCCAGTACTGGAGAGAGGTTTGGAGGGCTTTTTTTCTCTCTTATGTGCCAACATTATATGTTAACATAATCTGATTTGCTGTGATTCTGTAAACATCTTGAAGGGCTGAACTTTAAAAGTTGCTAGATGAATGCTATGCTTTTGAAAGCCTAAGTAGTTTACTGAGCTCACAGTACAGTTCTTTGTGAGCTGTTATTATCTTTAACTAAAAAAAAAACAAACCCCATATTTTCTTTTAGAAAATGCTGCATGTTTCTGTCTTCTGTCTTCCTCTTCTTCATCATGTTTTCTGAGCTCAGTCAAGCGTGATGTGGTGTTCGACACAACTGCATGCTTTTACTTTTCTGTCCAGAGAGAGAAGTGAACCACACAGAGGATGCTGGCCTGGCTTTGTACAAACCCAAAGAAATGTGAAGGAGAAACTCAGAGTATTGCAGGACAAAAATGCAGCAACAGTTCCTCAGAACTAGATCAACACAACTCCGAAGTGTAAACCCATAAAAAGAGAGCTGCCTTGGGTTTTAAATAGTTTGATGTCTTTAGGGTTTTCTTTTTCCCCATCTTCTCTTGGGACATTGAAAGTCAGTTTTGTTGCATATCATACCATGAATGTTGATGGATGTGAGCAGATGAAAGAGGTATATTTTTAATATAATATTAATCCAGTATTTTTCACCTGTTTCAAGCATATCTGTATCTCTGAGAATACAGGCAGTGTCTTACATTCTGTTCCTGGCTGCAGGTAGCAGTTTTGAACATTTCCCCAGTGCCCTGTTCTCCATTTGAGAACACTATTAATTGGTGGAAATATATTTTATTACTCCATTTCCCTGGCTGTATGCAATATATCACACAAACACTTCACAGAATTGCTCACTGTGTTTCATGACTAAGGAGATGGTGTTTGTGGTTAGGACACTGTAGGAGTGAGATTAGTTAATTATTTTAGGCAATTCCAAGTGACAGTGTGCACCAAAGGAATTGTCAGTGTCTTGGTAGACTTCTTTAAGCCAGAAGCTATTATAACACTTGTTTTGGGAGTTTCATAGAAATTATTTAATTACTTTGGCTCTTCCTTTTTTTTTATTTTTTTTTTCCTTTTTAGCACATGTTCCCATTTGAAAATAGAATTGCTGATTACTGTTCTGTGGCTTTTGTAAGGAACTCTGAAGCAATTAATTCACTTGTTTTATGCCATTATCAATGCTGCCTGCCACTTTCTTCTCATATCCTTTGTAGTCAGGCTGCCTCCCTGCTAACAGGCTTGCTACTTTTTAAAGAACTCCTGCTTTTCTTATGTTTCATTGGATGTTTTAATTTTGGACTACTTGTTGATTTTCTTCTCTCTCTATCTTCAGCCCTCTGTAAACTATTGTTTCTAAATCATACATGTTTCTAAATCATGAACTGGGTATTTATTTTGAAGGTGTTTGGAAAAAGGGTTTCTGCCCTTTCAGAATGCTAGAAATTATGAATGAATTGAAACCAATGACATTAATTGATCATAGCTGAAGCTACTTGGATTTTCAGTATGCCATGTGCAAAATACTCCAGATTCTAAGCCACAGTGGTTTGGCTTAGTTTGGTAGAATTAGGTTGTGCCCTAAGGATGCCTTCATGGAATGGTGCCAGCCACTGCCTGTGTCTACAACTATGTTATCTTTTTTTTTTGCACTGTGAGTATATTGATACACATTTCTAAACATCAAGCACGGTTGTGCTGCTGCATATCTGAAAGATCTTGGTGAAACAAGTCACTTTTTTGTGAAGGAAGAGTAAGAATTATTATCTTTTAGGAACTCAAGGAAGAACAAAGGAGTTTATTAGAATATTTTTAAAGATTAATTTGCTAATGACTAGATTTTAAAGGCAGGGTTTTTCATTCAGGTATAACCCAGGCTGAGTTTTGCAAGACTCCTTACTTTGCATATCTATGAGAGTTCTAGAGTGGGACAGGTGAAAACATGTAGCTGTGTCAGCATGATCACTGATTATATGATCAGGTGATGGCACAGATAAGAATATGGTTTTAATACAAGACCAACAAAGACATAGACCATACTTTTAAAGTGTTTAAAAATTGAAGTAATATAAAATAATGGTTTCTATATTACATGTTCTTAAACATTTTTATGTAACATATTGTGTCAATCTGTAGGCATTTATGGTTTTACTGCTAGTATCCTGTTAAGAGTGCATGGCAGGTATAGGAGAAACATTATCTTGTGTAGCTGCAAAACCATAGAAGTCCAGCTGCTCCTGCTGATGATTCCCTATATCAAAGGGATGTAGGATGTAGTCAACACAAGCTCTAGTTTTTCTGTATGATAAGTATTTCATCTAAAATGACAGAGCTAAGTCAAAATCAGAAGCCTTTCATATATTATGCATGATTAAGTGAAGTTTAAATAGTTCCATTCTGCAGCAGAAAAGCTGAGAATCATGGTATAATGTAGCTTCATGTCATAAAGACTATCTTAAATTATTCCGACTCTGTTGTAGAGCAGAGAACTCAGGAGGATGCACAACATTCCAGGTGTAAATATAAACTTTGCAATGTTATTCCACTATTCAAACAGAGACATGGCATTTATAAGTAGCCATAAACATTGTGCATTTCTTCAAGGAGAATTTAGTGCTAGTCCTGTGATACAAGCTTCATGCAGCATAACCCTGTATCTGTTTTGCTCCCTTATTTGTGCATATCTTACAAGGCTGGAATCCTTGCGGATACTGACGTAGTTGGTAGAAATGAGAAAGTGATTGATGAATTGCACTGCAATCTGAAATGGGCTGAAATTATAATTTCAGTCTAAAGTAAAGGAACATAAAATTTTATCCAGGATGAAATTCCATTCAGCCTGCTTTCAATATTGGTTTCCTATTATGCTTCTTGGGAGACAAGCAAGTATAACCTACTGGCATGAAAATAGCCTATAAAATTTAATAAATATGCAAAGCTAACAAAACAACAAAAAGAGGTTGGTAAATTATTTATTTTATTTCCGTTTTATTTTAGAAAGGGCATATCAACCTCACTATTTCTTCCCACACAATTTGTGTCCTTTTGAAAATCCAGCCTTCCATTTCTACTAATTATTTCTCATGCTTTTATTTATGAAGAGTTGTGAATAGAAAAATTGCACATTAATTTTATTCCTTTTCCTTGGTGCTATTGGATTGGCTGTTTTAGTCTTCTGGTATGGCATCGTATATGAATTACATGATGCGAACAATTTTAATATATTGTTTTGGTGCAGTAATCATAGTAACATTAAAATAACTGGAAAAATGAAGTATTCTTTGCACTGGAATAAATATAGAAAAATATAGGTAAATGCCATTAATTTGCAACATTGTATATCACTTGCCTACTCTTATATAGCTCCCAATGTCTTTTCTAATGTTATACACCTTATCACACTTGCGATTAAAAGCTATTAAATTGTTCCCCTTTGGCTTTCTTCCATTGGGGAATTTGAGTACTCTGGGCCAAAATTAGCATTCAGGTCATTACAATGACACTGCTGATATTGTATTTCATACTTAATGAATCTTTATTGGCATCTGGGTTTAACCTTGGCTCTGCTTAGTGAATCATAACTTGGCAGTCTCTGAGTAGGTGCTCCATTGTCCTATCAGATTCAAGCATAAATAAACTTTCCCAGGTATTGGCAATTTCATAATAAAATGCAGTTTTGTGATACTTAAAAAAAGAATAAAACCAAAAATATCTGTGCTCCAGTAAGACTTCATACCACAGGCAGTTGGGCAATGTTTATGCTCTTGAAGAAAAGCTCTATAAATTTCAAATAAAAGCTACATTAGATTTAAACTTCATAAACTTCATTCCTTATCTTACCTTTCAGTATCTTAATGCACAGCTGGAGAGATCCCCATCCCTTCTATGGGGCCTGGGTGGGAAGCCCTTTCAGTGTTACAGTTGTCTTGACAGTACTCTCCCCCATGCTGCTTCTCCTCCTTGCCCACTAATGCTAAATGGCATTTTCAGTATTTCTCTTAATTTCTTTTGATGTCAAAACAGGTAGCACAGGGGAGAAAACAGCTACTTTATTTAAAAATGGTGGGATTCTGAGATGTTAGGTAATAGATTATTAGATATGTCATTAAAACAGAAAAAATACATGAAAAAACCCACTTTCAAAGTACAAGGAACTCACTTTGCCTTAGTAATGGTCAGACTTGATGTTTATCAGGGGGGTTGAAATACAGAAAACAATTTGTATGCTAACTTTATAAATTTCATAAGTAGAAACTCAGGGAAGACATTTGAAATCATTGAATACTATTTTCAAAAAAATATATACTTTTCTAGTAGGTGAGTGCAGGTGGTACTGTGATTGAGTGAGTAGCATTATGATGTAGCAGAAAAGATCATAAGATTTCACTTAGTGGTGACCAAGGGCTTGATGGTCCTAGCAGGGGGTGTAATATGGGCAGCCAGCTGGCTCCAGTCTTCAGCTTTTATTAAGTCAGTCTATATGATCATGTTTCAGACTTCAAAACCTCACTTGCAATTTGGTAGCGCTGTTCTGGTCTGTGCTGAGGCTTTTCACCTTGTGCTTTCACCTGTGATAAAGGTCACTCTAAACTCCCCAGTTCCTGTGTAAACTGTCTGCCAAGGAGTACCACAATTTACAATGCAGCTGCACCTTCAGCAGTGAGGGGTTTGGGTCCTTCTGCCTTCGGAAGACAATAATGAACTTTAGAAAGTTCAGAGAAGGGAAGCAAAGATAATCACAGGTTTGAATTACTGTATTGCAAGTGGATTGAATATGTGTGGATTACTCACTCTGGAAAAAGTACTGAGGGTTGTGATATATAAAAGCAATTAATAACATCATAAACGATAGGGAGAATTGGAAAGCAGGCAGCTGCTCTTTTCCAAGAGCAGTTCCTAGGGGGCTGCTTCATTCTCATGATGTCCCCCAGACTGGAAGCCTGGCAGGGTATTCTGGAAAATTATCTTATGTAGTTGCATTGTTATTTTGTGCTTCCTTGGATTTCTTCTTTTGGCCACTTCGGGGAATGAATGCTGGTCTAGATGGGCTCAGGATCTAAGTGCATGCACCTGCTCTTAGGCATAGGAGGAGCACCATATAGTCTAGCTGTGGGGTAGTTACAGCCTGAAAAGCCCAGACTCAGCAGCTGGCTAGCAAGGAGGTGGATTTCTATGTAGAAAGCTAATTGAAATAAAACCAAGTAAGAAAAATCCAAAGCTCATCAATTTCTGTGGCAGGGAAGGGTGTTTTTGAAAGGTCAGCTCTAATCTAGAATCCGTAATGCCCATATACAAGTGTATGACTGCATTTTCCTAGATGTTTAGATGAGAGCCCTCACTGGTTAGCTGTCATGTATTCAGAGGTCTCTTTCACTTCGGCTAGAAATGCCATTCTCTTCTTGCACACACAAAAACTGCTGACAAGTTTTTATTTGAATTTAATTTTTTGACAAAAATCAGCATTGTGATTTTTGGTTTTAAGTTCTTTCTAAACCAGGACTATTTTCTTTTCTTTAGGTTTGATGTATGTGCAGCTTGTGTACTGATAGTTTTGAGGATTCATAAAGGACCTTTGGCAAGAGATACTGTTACAGAGTGGTCCCCAAGCAGTGTTTTGGATCTCTTTCTCATTTTAGCAATTAATCTGACTTTTGCCATAGGGCATAGCTAGCATTTCTGCTCTGTGGATTTTCCTTACATTCAGAATGTGTCATGATAGGTACCGTGTGACATAGGAGGAAAACGTTGACAGCAAGGGATTTTGTGGGACTTAGGTGAAATGTGGAATACTGCAATCAAGAGAATATTTAAATGTCTCACTTAAACTGTCAGGCAAAGTAGATATGCAGTGATGCATATGTTCTGAGAATATCAAATCTGCTGCATGTACTACCTTCAAAGAGATACTTTGAAATAGGAATTGCAGCTGAAATTAATTCTGTGTAGCACTTTCCCCATCTTCTGGAATTGGCATCCAGTTTGCCTCAGAACAAGACAAAAACTAGGCAGAAATACAGAGAGCTTCTGGAAATGGCAAAATTCTCACTGGAATTGCATAACAGCAAAACTAGTAATAAGATTTGGTGTATCCTTTAATTTTAGTACTGCTGTCTACTCTATCTGGAAATCACTTAATTAAAAAAGAAAGAAAGGGATGCCACCAAGGCATTTATTAATTTTGGGGTAAGCTGTGTGAAATCTGTCAGTCTTAGTTCACATTATCCCTGAGCTTCATTTTCTTTGGATTTGAAAATAAACCTTAAACCTCAAGGATGAAATGCCACCCGGGCTCATTTCATTACTTCAAGCAGATAATAAACCAGCCCAGAATTAGCATTCCCCCCAGCTGTGCTGCTTCCCTTAGGCAGCTGCCTTCTGTGGAGAGAGGCTTGTGAGCAGTGCTCTCTTCCATCTCTGCTGCTCTCCTCTGACTGATACTGGCCCTCTTATAACCAAGGAAGATCTCCAGATCTTTGCACTTGCTCTTTAGCTAGTTCCTGCTAACTCCATGAATGCAACTGTGGAATATGTACTTGGAATATTCCTACATTTTAATGAGCAAGGCATACTATTCTTTAATCTTTCCCCTCTACAGCTCACCTTGCTACATGAAGGAACAGCTTGTTTGATTTTGTTTTGTTTTCCTCTGTCAGTGGCCAGGCTGTAGAAACAGTAAGCTTTGACTTTTCACTCTGGCTAAAGGACAGAATTAATTGGTTTTGAAGTTCTTTAACCTGTATTTCTGAATAAGAGATTTACAATGAGTGCCTGTGGAAGGGAGCTTTCACTTGAAGGCAAATGGCTCTGACACCAAGCAGTGCTGGCTGGGTCACAGACATCTGCTCTGAAGTCCTCTGTTAGCACTCGAGGTGAAATTGAAATGCCTGTGAACTGGCTCCTCTCAGTGCTGTTGAAGCATCTGTGCAAATGATTATTTCAGCCTGGTGGCTCATAGGAAATGCTCTGAAATCTTCATGTATTTATTTACTTATTACCCTCTTAGGGAACCAAAATAAATGAAGTAACCCTCAAACCACTGAATTCTCCAAAAACAATTAGCAGCACTCTGTATTCAAGACTGCTGACTTCCTTGTGTCCAGGAGCAGCCCAGGCCTTGGTGATGCAGAGCTGTCTGCTAACAAGCCAGGCAGGTTTTTGCTGTAATCTAAATGCAAGTTTGGAGCTTTTAAAAACTAAGATTCACAATAATTTTCGAGAAAGCGATTCTGTGTTTATTTTTCTTGAATGTACTTTTAACGAATAGGCAATGTGAATGATGGGAAGGAGTAAATTCTGGAAACTTGACTGAAACAGATTGAATTTTCAGACAGGAAAATCCATACTCTTGAACCCAGAGCTAGTGAGGTTCTTAGTGGTGTTTTGTCTGGTGCTCCCAAACTTCTAAATCCTGATCTGGATAAAGGATGAATTCAAACTTATTGAATAAGTGTATATTGTAGCTGATACTGATCGCTTACAACTTGCCTTTTAAACTCCTGGAGTGGAGAAATCTGGGTTCTGCCAGATACCATTCCAGAGATCCCAGAGTAAATTCCACACTCGGGGACCGTGGAAAAATAGCTTTCAAATTGCCAATGGATGTGAATGAATATGCAATTCCAGTGTGAAAAGAAGCATTAATGGCTTAATTTCTGTGGTGCTGTGGAACTTTCCACAATAAAAGCCTGTGGGAAGTAGGTTTACTTTTCACATGATAGAATGAACTCTAACAGGAATGCGTGGCAAATAGCCTCAAATTTTGTTTCTGTCCACTCCAAATGCAAAGCACATTCCTTTGTCCTTGCTCTTTCCACTGTATGCAATGTTAATGTGTAGTTTAAGAAAAACATATGAATGACTGAAAAGTAACAGCTAAAAAGCAACACCAATTCAAGTAACAGTACTAAAACAAAAAGGAAACTGTTGTATATATATCATCTGTTGAGAAGAGGAAAAGGGCATATTTGTGATAAGTGGGAAGCTAGTGTACTGCTGGAATTTAATGTGCCAACACTGCTGTGTGATGTTGGAGGTAGTATAATATCCTGCTTCAGGTACGAAATGTGTAATTTGAGCCTATTCATATTTGAAATCAAGCTATTCTGCTACATATTAGCATCTCTTGTAGGTTTTTTTTAAAAAACACAAATCGGTCAGTATATATAAGCTTCTCATTTTTGCATCTGTGCTGCAATAATATTAATATATGATTTGAAAGCACAAGGCTCCT
The DNA here is from genome assembly GCA_009867235.2 of Psittacus erithacus. Taxonomy (NCBI): domain Eukaryota; kingdom Metazoa; phylum Chordata; class Aves; order Psittaciformes; family Psittacidae; genus Psittacus; species Psittacus erithacus. Next base: position 35,226 of record WYDI02015464.1, read on the forward strand.
CTGCATTTGAATTTTCAGAGAAAAGCTTATTAAAGCATTTGCCTATAGTAATGTGCGAAGACAAAATAGGCTGAATAAAGTATGTTTTCTGGTTGCAAAATGTGATGTGAAGAGAGTGTGGTGTTTCCTGTTATAAGGTAAAGGTGATAGTTGTTAACGCAGGTTGGTTAGAAATGTTTCTAATATTTGTTCATCTATAATGTGACATAATTTCACAATTTGTAGTGTTTCAAGCAACATTAATTGTGGTGAAAGAAATGTGTAAAATCTGTTAAATGAGCTGACAAGTGAATGACTCCAAGCTACTTTGGGAATGTAAATAGTTAGACATCTCACATAGGAAACCGCATAATTTTTCAAGATTTTGTCTTTATATGTAAACAATATTTGAATATAATTGCCATGCAAACTTCAGGAATTGAATACTGCAATTCGAGATGGCTGAACAGGTATTTTTGTGCAGCTTTACCAGCGTACTTGCAGAAAACAATTGCTGTCTTAGAGTGCTAAAGCATCCTTTTTTCATCCTTTTAACAGTTGAACCTGAAACAAAATACTGCTCATTTTGAAGCAGTGATATTTCCAAATAAATTTTAACTCAGATGTTTTAAAACCAAAACCAGAAAAAAACCCAGCAGCAAAACCTGAGATTTATTTCTTAATTTCTGAGGCTGAGTAATGTAGTACAAAAAGAGTGGCTTTGCAATGTGCTTCAGGGAAGGTGACTGTGCTACCAAGGTTGTTAGAGAATTATGCACTTCACCTTTGAAGTGTTACCTGTCCTTGGCACTATGGCTTATCATTAGCATATCCTCTGATACTTCCATGGCATCAGAAAAAAAAAGCAAACATAAAGCAAGATAGAGGTGGGAATAATAAACAAAATATTGCTACTATGTTGGCTCACTTAGTGTGGTAATTTTTTTTCTTTAGGTTTTCTGCAGTGTTGTAAAATGGAGATAAAATTTATTTTAAAACCAGCACAAACTTGTACCACAGTGTAAATGATTTGGGAAACCAGCCCAAACCAGTATAGTCTGCATAAATTGACGTATTATCTATGAAACTGCTTATAAGGATGGGACTGAAAATGTTCAAAATTTTACCATATTAGTACTTTCTACTAGGTTCTAACTTAGCTATCTTCCTCAAAAACATTCTTTTAAGATGACTTTGTTACATTGATTCACTTTATCAGAACAAGAAAGTAGATTTAAAGACAAAGTACCTGCCTGGTAAAATGCTATGGGGCAATAACTTTATTACTTTGGAGGGTATCAAATAGATCTCTGTATGATGTTTGCATAAGTGGGTTAGGGTTGGAGTTGCAATTTCCCATGATTGTTTTTTTGCAGTTGTTAGAAGTTAAGAGATAAAACACACATATATAAAGTATAATTAAGACATTATGCTGTTTTTCCATGTACCTTATCAGGTAGTTAAGCGTGATGGTGGTCAGTGCAACTTTTGCATCACAATGTGTCTGAATTGATATATCAATACTCATGTTTACACAAGGGATTGTTTACATTCCAGTGCGTACTGGGACTATACTATTATGCTACTGTATTAAGGGCTTATCCATTCTCATTTTGCTGTTTGACACTGTTAATAAGGAACAGAAACATTTACCTGAATATATCAGTGAAGATCTCCAGGTTTTGGTGTCTTCTTTTGGAAATCCCTACTGAGCGCCTGAAGAAGAAAGCAATATCACAACTTCCAAAAACTGAGGAATTACCATTTACATGGTCTGTTGACACATTTGTGTAATAAAATTGACCTTTGAAGTTTTATTGGTTTTATTTATTAGACTTGGCTGTTACCCATACAACTTAAAGATTCATGGGAAACATCTTACATACATATTTTAATTTTGAATATCATTTTCCAAACAGTCCAAACACACATTGGGAAAAAAGGGATTAAATAACTCATGAGAATTGGCTAAGCATCATGTGCAAAAAAACCCCAACCCCCTCAAAATAACAACAAAAACCAACCAAACAAAAACCTCAAACCAAGCAAAAAAACCCCAACCCCAATCCAAACCAGCCCCAAAATTCAACACCGAAAGAAATCAGTGTTGAGGCTGCCAAGGTAATGATACTGTTCTACACCCCTAAGCCTCTAGCCTTTGTGTCTAAGAGCCCTAAATAATGTTTTTCTTTACTTCCTCAGTCAGGTGAAAACTATCAAGGGAAGGATATAAAAGACATTAAGCCTGGCCACCAGGACATGATTTCGAATAGACTGTAAATGGTGCATTCTTCAACAAGGGATGTAATATGTGAATTGGGAACATGGCAGTGTCCATATGAAAGTCCTGCTACAGTAGCAAAATACTTTTTAAGCATACGTACTGTCATACTGCTCCAAAGAGCTGTGAATTGTGTGGTGTGAAAGCCTGTACCATATCCCTCTTCCATCTGTGCAGGACTGCTATGGTGCCAGACAGGTAGTAGGCTCTGCTGTGCTCTGCTACCCTTCATCTGCTTTCATAACTCCCACTAGTAAAAGCAGAATTATACTGCTGAAATTCAGTCAAATCAATGAAATTCCATATGGCATGAGGTTAGTCACTTGTTTTCAATACAGATAGTCTTTAAAGGAGGTGAGCTTTTAATTGTGAAGATATTTAGGTTCTTAAAATCAAAAGAGCTTTGTTTAAGTTTCTGGTTTTAATAGATTGTGTGGTTAATACAATTAAAACAAAGGCCAATAGCAAAAAAACCCAATCAAACAAAAAAAACCAACCCAAACAGCTCTCCAAAGTTTATAGAATATATGTACATATTTAACATGCCTGTGTTAATGTAACTGATTTTCAAAATAGCATTTTAAACTGAAGCTTCCAAATTCTATTCCGCATTATCAGATTAATTTTCTATAAAATGAGTAGATGAATTTATTATTGTTTTAAGTTTTAAAACTGGAATACAGCATTTTTTTTTTATATAATGCTTAAAAATTTTCCCCAAACTCAAACCAAATAGTCCTATGGAGTGTTTGACTTCCTTTCCCCCTCTTGTGCTTGATAATTCAGTGGCAAGATTACTCACACCTGGTGCTTTTGTTACTCCTCTGTTTTTTGATTGCCTCTTGAAGCTCTCCACAATTTCATTCTTCTACAGATGGCTCAGCTGTCTGGAAAAAAGGCTGATTGTTGTTTGCTTTTGTGAATTTCAGCGTTGAGAAGCTCAGTAAGATATTTCTTTGATCCTTCTGTAATTGCATTTGTTTTAACAAAAATACTTCTGCATTTCTGTGTTCGTTCTTTAACTTACGTGATATCTTTATGTGTTAGTATCATTACAATAGTTCGTCTCTTCTGCTGTTCCGTGCAAGTTCTGGATTTACATTGTCCTGTGAAAATAAAACCAATAATAGTGTGTTGGTTTGGGTTTCTATTTTTTTCCATGCTGCTGACTTATAAACTTTTAAAAGTTTCCTCAGGTCCTCCGTTGTCCTGTTCTGGCCCTTCCTTTATCCTCTATTACTTACCTCTTTTGGATGTCTGAGCATATCTCATGCACGTGGAATGGTTAGTTCATTTGCTATGAGGATTTTCTGAGATCTCTATGTAGTCTTCTAAAGCCTCAAACCACTTCCTATTTATACCCTAAGGATTTCTGTCCATGTTTTAGGTTGCCTGTAAAGAATTCTACCTGTATTTTATTTTCTTACATCTCAGAAGGAATTCAAAGGCTGATCCATTCTGTTAATTTCTTTATTACACTACATCTTCTGCCTTGCCCTATCAAGTTGATAGTTCTAAGTCAGGCTGGTTACCTGTAGCTCATTTGGTCCCAGATCCCTTTTGGTGATTTTCTTTGGCACTAAGAATATGCTTAGCTGTGGTACTAATGTCATTTCAGGGTACATCTGTATGTTCATGCTCATATCTAAATATTATGAAACAATTCTAGTGAGAATGCAGTGTAACTCCTGATTGTTCCCCTGCTATTAGCAAGACTAGGAAATCCATAAACAAGGAAATCCATTTTGTTGTTTTCTAATGTTGGCCCAACCTTTTGCTGTTACAGTTACTTTCCTCCGTCAGCAAATTACCAATTTAGAATCGTAGAATCACACAATCATTTAGGTTGGAAAAGACCCTTAAGGTCCGACTGTTAGCTCAGCACTTCCAAGTCTGCCACTAAACCATGTCCCTAAGTGCCTCATCTACATGTCTTTTAAATATCTCAAGGGAAGGTGATTCACATTTCTCTCCCTGATGGTTTTGGGTTTTTTGCATCAGGGACATCACCAGATGTAAAGGTCTTTCTGTTAAAACCATGCCAGTGTGGAACTCATGCTGTGTGGTGAAATTTGGTTTTACATCTTTTTATTTTGGCTATTTAGAAGAAACCAAAACCAATAAAACACCAAAACTCAAAAACCTAAATGCAAATCATTGTTTCTAGGGTCAAGCACTGACAATGTAGGAAATACCAGAGATAGGGCTGGCAATATATTATTTGTATTATCATACTATTGTTCATTTTTTTATTGTTTTGTTTTTTGTTGTTTTTTTTTTTCCTTAGGTTTTCTGACATAAGCATAAACCAGATCTACTCAAGGGTTAAATCAGTGCTGCATGGAAAAGAAAATCATGCATAAAAGAATTTGTATGTGCCTTGCTTCATCGTTTTATCTTTAAGCAAATGAGCTTTCCTGTGTAATGTTCAACAGTATGTGCCAGGGCTATCTATTCACAGTGTCCTCTTGCTTTGTTTTTTCTGTTTTCTGCTCAGAAACCTTGCATATAGCAATCCTAAAGGTGTAGTGTTTTTTTTTTCTTCAGGTTGGCTTCACTTGAACCCTATGTTTCGTTCTTCATTTTGTTTGCTAGATGTAAGTCGCAAAAAATAATACAAATAAATGTTCACCAGAACAGTATTTGCTTAAGAAAATAGGCAAAATAGGCACTTTTTTTTTTTTCTTTTTTGTTACAGACTGTTGCCAAAAGGTGGCAGTCTTCGCCCCCCAAATTCTGTGTTGCCTAGAAAAGGTATGTGTGGCAACCATTTGTTGTTACTGGCTCCATTAGATTGTAAAAATTACTTGTAAAGTAGACAGAGAGGGGGGAAAAAACCTCATATTTGAAAGTTTAAGGGTGACATATCTATAGTTATATTTTATTTTGACAGTGGAATATTAAAAACCAGGACTTGGAAGGGAACAGTGATGGGGAAAGAGCACTTCACAAGTAGACTGCTAATGAGCAAGAACTACTCCCCTTTCAGATTCGGTTAGTGCTTTCAGTATTTCAAGATTTGGAGGTGTTATTAGGATCTGCTATATTAGATCAGTAGGTTGCTGTGTTCATCAGTCAACATGATGAAATGCATAGAAATAACCCACTCAGAAGAAAATTCATGGTACAGTACTTGATTTTCAGGTAGATCCCAGCAAAGCACAACTCACTTCCTTACAAACTAGTATTGCAAAAGGGAGTATCTGATGATAAGTAATAGCCTTTGCTAAAGACCTGCAAAAAAATTGGCTATGTATTTTGTATTTTTAGTAGTAGTTATTTTGGTTTTTATTTTATGATTGGATAGGGTAACAAGAAAATATATTTTATTCATTTTAGAAAGACTCCAACCTTGCAGTTGTATTGAACTACCTTTATTAATATCTATGCAGACCCTTCAAAAGCTCTGATACTGTATAAAACCATTGACTAGAAAGTAACCAATTACAGGTAAAACTGGCAGCATGTTTTGGGGGAAAGTTCAGGATAGTAATGTGATGTGTACACTTGTATACACCACATTCGTGTAGTGGCCACAGCCGAGGCCACGTTTATGTAACTTAATGCCTCATCAAGGCCCCAGTCAGCTCTGTTGTGTCTCGCCTAGTGGCATAGTGTCTGCATCAAACCCTGCTCCTTCCAGACCACTTGCAGCAGCCCTGCAGTGACCATGGGTGAGCTTTGAATGCAAAAAGCTGTGTCTTTAAGATCTGATTACGGAAGAGCAAAACTTGGAAAAATCATCTGCACTCAGGTAACATTCTATTGGAACCTCCTCATGGAGGGGAATGCTGACAAGGTGCTTGTCTGGGCAAGCAGGTTGTGTGGAGAAGGAGGGGGGTTTTGATAAGGCTCTCAGACCTGTACTAAAGCAAGGATTTCATCTAGTTAGTTCAGGAAATATTTGAGTAGTCTAGAATGCTTGGGAAAGTTGGTAAGGTGCCACCATGGTCTTATGTTGTTGAGTTAAAAGTGAGGAGAACTATAATTTTAGGAGATCTTACAGGTGTAATACTTTGAATTCATTTGAAGTGTGGTAAGCAAATTGTTCATAAGCAATTGAGAATTGTACAGAAGCATGGCAAGAACAATATAAACTGAGCTGTAATTATTTTATAAATATTTGTGTTCATTATATATGCACTACCTGTGTATACTCTCTCTATAATTACATTGAATCTTTCTCTTAAGGCTTTTCAGCCAACTCTTATTTCATCTCTTCTTACCAGTAGTTACAGGAGACCATGGAGAAATTTTCTGATGCAAGAAGTCATTGATCTGTCTGTCTTTTATAATTTTTATTGCTATTTATTGGCACTTACATAATTGAGGTCTTATATTGTCTATATGGTTTGTGTTATGTATCAGAAATAGAAAAAACCCAGTTGGTACAAACTGATTCTGCATCACTTTAGTATTATACAGAAGAGTTCTTAATTTTAACTTGGTGTTTATTTTTTCAGGGGTCTGTGATGAAAGCCTAATTACTGAGCATGTTTGACTCAACTCTGTATCCTGGTGTACTGAAAACAATAATTATAATGTTTTTATTGTATAAAATATATTTAATTTAATCTTCATTTCAATTGAATTATAGAATGGTTTGTGTTGGACGGGACCTTAAAACTCATCTAGTTCCAAACCCCTGTCACAGGCAGGGACACCTTCCACTAGAACAGGTTATCAAAGCCCTGTCCAGCCTGTCCCAGTGCCTCATCACCTTCACGAAGAACTTAATGTCTAATGTAAATCTAGCATCTTTCAGCTTAAAGCCATTTTCCCTTGTCCTACCCCTACATGCATTTGTAAAAAGTCCCTCTCCATTTTCTTGACGGTCCCTTTAGGTACTTTGATATTATAAATTTTTCATGACAGGTACTGCAAATCACTTCATTCAGTTTATTAGTCTGGAATGGGTTGTAACTTCTAAAAGGACATGAAAGGCACTATTTAAAAGCCAAGTATAATACATAAGTCTTTACGAGAGGTTTCCCAACAGAGTTCATAACCAAAGGATGAGAAATTTTACAGTCTAACATTGCACAAATATCATCAGTTTATCATAAACCCCTTTCACTGGTGTCGTTGGGGCTCCAGAAAGGTAATGTCTAAAGCTGGCCCTAGGTATCTGCTTAAAACAGTCTCCTGCTATCACCCCACAAACCCTTGAGCTGGAGGAATTGTCACCAATTCTTACACATGGCCTTGGCCATGCTATTGCCAGTATCAGGTACAGATTTATTGCAGTATACAGAGCCAAGGTGTTCTCAGAGGCTTCAACCTGCAAAAAGCATAGGCAGCTTCACAGAATAAAGATTTAATACAAGGGGGAAATCTACCTCAATGTGGAACCAGAGAGCTATCTTAGGTCTTTCCTTTCTCCTTTGCAGGTCTCATTTTTGCAATTCTCCTACATTGATGTACGGATTTTAGATTGGAAAACCAGAGAATGTAAGGGGCATCAGCAGTTACAGATCTTCAGGGTTTCATGGTTTGTTAGGAAAGAAACAGTTTTGTACATGTTTCTCAGATATGGAGCTGTCTGAGAGTTAAAACTGCTTGTAGCAGCATTAATGACCCTGGTGGTTTTGTCCTTGTTAGGACTTTGAAGGTTGAAGTACACTTGCTCCTTGTAGATGGAGCTGAAGAGCCTGTGGTGGTGGGTGAGGGAGTCATTCAGCAAATAGAGGAAGCCTTGCCATCAGCATGGGGTGGTTCACTATTCTCCCATAATCTAAAATAAGTGGAAAGCTATTGCTGCAATTTACTCACTGCCTCTGCAAACATAAGGTGTCAGTTTTTGTTGGCTTGGTGCATGCAGTCTTTGGTTGTCGCTTTTTGAACCTGTAGGTGTTGGTTCCCTATGTGAAGACTGATATTGCTCCTCAAGTGCATTTTAGAAGTACTTTGATAGTCAAGAGGAAAATTTATTAAGAAAATGGGAGTATTCTGTGGAATGAGTTCCCTAGGTCATAGCAAAATCTGGAGGTATGCAGAATTAATGGAAATGAGGTACTGTGTAGCATATGTTACTTCATTTCCCAAATAAACATATATGATCATTAAATGCTGAACATTTCAGTTGATAAAAAGCAATTAGGATGTGGAAGTATAGCCATCTTTTAGTCATTAGAAGAATACAAGTTACAAGACATTTCTTAATAAAACCCAAAACACCCACTGGGTTTGAACTTATTGCCTTTACAAAGAAAAGCAGATACGGTTTTGACGATGCAATGCAGCCTTTCCTTTGAACGTGGGAATTTGCAAATGTTCCTTTAATTACAAGAACAGTTTAATATTGGTCTTGAGATAGTTCAAAAAAATACTGCTATTACAAGAAGATTTATTTTAAATAGTAGTGAATAGGTTGGAGTCTCTACCTATATACAGGCTTTTAAGTCTCTGTATAAGCATGACTTTGAAAAGTTATGCCCCTATATTATTCTGTGACTTCAGCATTAATTCATAGTTTAACAGAAAATCCTTCTAGGTACATGGAACCAGTGTCTGGTTACTAAGTGCAGATATAAAATCCCAGGGTTAATCAACTAGGTAAACGCGTAACCAGCAAGTTTGAATGTAGCCTTTTTTTCTTTTTCTTAAAAGACCTGCTAGAATATAGAAAATTATGAAAAGACTAAATTATCACCTAGTCTGAAAGTTGCTTTTGTAATTAATTCCAGCATCTTCAGCAGCAGTCAAGTCTTCAGAATGATAAGGTATGGGCCAGGATACCAAAAAAGGTTGAATTTTATCTTTGTCAGTTTTTTCAAAGAAAGAAACTAGGAGAAAATGCATTAGCTGACTCTCTTAAAAATAATACTGATGTTCTTTTCATGAAGACTTTCTAGCACTTCTGTGCTTGGGAACCAGCTCCTGGAATTGGCAGGGATGTGGCCTTGCCACATGGTTTTCTTTGAAAATCTGTTCCAGCTGGATCTAGTTGTTTTATCATTTGGAAACTGTGCACGTAGAGGCATATGGCCATTAGAAACATATCAGAGCAAAACTGTAAGTGAAATCTTTGAAAATTCTTTGCAGTGTGAATATTCAGCACATGGCTGAGCAAGACTTTCCTGCACTTACACTATTAGTTTCTTACGGCTTGAGCCAGCAACAGGCAGGGCAAGCAAAGTTTTTCTCTTCTGTGGTAGTGTCAATGCATCCATGTACCTTCTAGACTCAGGAGAGAGATTACAGAGACTTAAGGAGAGCGATTTCTTGTCTCATCTTCCTCTGTGTTGATGTAAAGGCACTGGAAAATGGAAGGGTCAGCATTTAAGGGAGTTTGTTGATGGGCTTAGCAGAAACTGAGGAAAGTACTGACACAAGTGAATGGAAAATAATGAGATGGTTTAAGGAGTCAAGGGGAACAGGACTGGATGGTGCTTGGATTTAGAAATCTAAGTGGTACAAGATGTTCTAGATAGGTTCAATGAGATTGTACAGGAAATAGAGAAAATTGGAAATACAGGTTAGTGAAGTAAGGAGGTATTGGTAGGGACCTGAAAAAGACTGATCATGGACATACTTGGCAATGTGGATGCCAAGGCTGATATGAAGAAGGAAGAAGATAGAGGTGGAGAGTAGTATGAAAAACCTCAGCAATGGAGTTTGAGACACCCAATATGATCTTTATGAGCTCAAGATGTGGGGAAAGAGTGAGGAAAGAAATAGGAGTTGGTCTAGGGGCCATGGTCAGGTAGGAAAGGAACAGGAGCAAGCTGATATTATGTTTGAAAGCAGACTTGGGTACATTGTGGCATTGAAGCGGGCCAAAAAATCTGACCCTAAAAATCTGTGCCTGTATAACCTGAGATGTAGCACTGATTTTTTTTTTTTGAAGTCTTGGGTCAATGCTTGCAAAATCCATTACTTATACATATATAAATAGATAACCAACTGCCATCACTCTGTTAGTGAGGACTACAAAGGCCTTAGATTGTATCTGTCAGTGTTCTAACCAAGCAAAATTGTATACAGAAAATTATATCATAATACTGGGGATTGAAATTATAGGCAACTTCATTCTGGCATTTCCTAGCTTAATTTGGCTTTGTATCCATAACAGTTGAACTTTTTAGCATGATATTTTTGTTATAAAATTATAGAAATATAACAACACTAATACTGATTTGTTTAAATTCTCAGGGCAGTTACTGTGACAGGTGGAATATCTGGTACAGTATATTCACAGTATCCCCATTTTAAACTGAATCCATGTGTTGAAGAGACACAACTCCTTTACTTCATGAAGTATATCTTTCTTCTCATCTTTGCAATAGAACTCTACTTGCCTCAGTATCTAGCTTAGAGAATTCTACTTGCAGTAGGACATTGGGAAGGTTTTAGTAGAAAAGTTTGAGTTTGATCTCCTCCCCCCCTTTTTTTATTTTTAAGTTTCTCTTTAATTTAGTATATCAGCAACTGAAATCCTGACCTGGGGAAGTAAAGAACAGCGGTTCAATTGACTTCACTTTAGAAAGAGTAATACCTACTGTTTTCATGGCTTGGTTTGAAAGCAAAGACAAGGCTCAGGGTCTTGTGATTGAGTACTAGGCTAGGCAACGGAAATAAGTTCCTGCAGACTCTGGAACTGACCTTTGTTTTGAGTAATAAATCTTGAGAAGTTTTTGCTGTTGTTGTGTGTTAGTAAGCTGGTTGAAAACTGACAGAAGGACAGTATATCATAGCTGATTTTGTTGAACTAGACCACAAATTGCAAGCTGAATTTGAATTAACTTGGGGGTTTGAGCCTTAGTGCAGAGGTGAGGAAAAACCAAGGGAGCAAAGGCAACTGGTTTCACTTGGTGCTTCTAAATGTGAACAGAACAGAACAGAAACACCTCAACTAGTCCCAGAACTACTGTCAGGACAAAGTGTTTCCTCAAGACTCCTTTCCCTTGTTGAGTGAGTATAGGAATATTTCCATATTTCTTCAGCTCATTTATGTTTGCACATATGGTGTGGGATTCATCCCCCTTAACTTCATTCATATAAAGTTAAACATCTAAAGAAGAAAGCAGTGAAGGAAAAGCTTCAGATTTCTTCCTTTGTCTTATGAGTGATTTTAAAATGGGACAAGTAATACCTTCAGGGTTTTCTGTCCTTACATATGAAGGATGTTCAGTTAACTTCTGTGGAGAGATGATTAACTTTGAAATATCTGGGATTAGGTGAGATACATCCTATGGAGATGTGGAAATGGAGAATTTTACATTAAATGAATTTGCATAAAAATAGTTATCCCAAATCTCTCTTCAGTAATGGTGCTGAGAGCTGTCAGAGCTGAAGGTAATTTTTGCTCAGACACTATGTCCTCACTGTACTCAAATGCAGACAGAGAGTCTGCTATCCAAACAGGGTAGATAGGTAAAGAGTGTGACCTGCAGTTACTTAAATGAGTGAAAAAGTTTAATAAATCAGATGGGGGATTTTTGGTAATAATTTCAGTACAGGGGGCATGATTAGGGATCATGATATTTAGAGGTTAGTACTGAATAGTTGCAAATAAACTGTATGTGTGCAACGGGTGGATAGTCAGGCACATATACAGGCCAGGTTACTTCATTTTGGATGGATTTTTCCAAAGTGACATTGTAAACAGGTTTTTAAATTTATGTGGAAGAAAGTGATGTACCAGTTGTGAGTCATTCATTGACAGCAAACCTGTACAAATTGTGTTGCCATTTTGCAAGTGGAATTAAAAAGATACATCAAAGTATGTCCAGAGAATTACCACACCTTCGATGAATACAGAATTGATGTGAAATGCTGGTGAATCTTGATCTTGACCCTGGGGTAGAATGGGTGGCTGAAGCAGCTGCTTGCTGCTGTACCTCAGGCAGGCAGATCAAATTTTGAATAGCCCTGAAACAGCTTTAAGTTGTGTCTGCAGTTGAACTGGTATCTTGATGGCTGGGACATATTGAATTGGAAGTGTGGAATAAAACCTTAGTACATCATTTCTTCCTCCTCTGTGGTAGACATAATAACATGGCAGGAGCAGATTTGATAATCTGCATATTTTGTATCTTATATGTTGGCTTGTGAAGCCTTTTGAGCACAGCAGAACTTAGTACAAGACAAATGTGTTACATTCTTCATCTGCAGTGTTCCTTCCATGCCATGGCAGTCTCCAGATGCCATAACTAAATATAGCATTGACCTAGTTAAGTTAGAAATGCATCTAAGTACTCTAGGATTGGCTTAGCCACTGTCATGCAATGTGCAAGTTTCATGTACTTAAATCCTTTTGCAGTTTCGTTTCTGTCTGTCCAGCTCTTTGCCAAGCTGAATTCTTTATGTTGCTTCAAAAAACAGCTAGCACTCTAACAACAATCAACCTGAAAATCTGCCAGCCTTGAATAAATATAAGTGGATAATTGAAGTTATTTACAATAATTGCATATACTACACTTTTAATTTATTTTTATCTTGTATTTATAATTTCTGCTTTGGTTATGCTTTGATGCAGCACTTTCTGTGACTGAGGATTGTCTAGTTGAGCTGTAGTGGAATTTGATAGTAGTCACAGAACAGTAATTTTTGTATGGCATTAATTGCAAGATTGGTATCTGTCTTAAGCTACAAGCACTAAGAACTCTAATATCAAGATAACAGGAGATAAATTATTTTCAGTGTGTCTTAGCCAAAGCGAGAGCAATTTTAGTGATAGAATTTCCTAGAAAATACCTCGTAGCTGAGGATAACAGTGTGGGAAATAAAATATGTTGCTGGGCTTTCTAAAAAGATATTACTGTCTCCCCCTTCACCTTCTCACCCCATCCTCAAGTATTAAAACAGCTGAATTGCTAGTCTTGTCATTGGCCTGTCTAAAAATGCATGTTTCTGATGGTAACAAATATGCCTCCAAGGTCAGCATCAGTCTCTAATGCCTACAGTGCTTCTCCATTGGTAATGGCAAACAAGCAAAGCTATTAGCAATAAAAGAGTGAGATCAAGAAGCCTGCTTGCACACGGGTGCATTCATTGCCATGTTATATGATACCGGTTTTGAGCATAGGAAATAATAGCAAAACTGATGAACAACATAAAATATTCTCTATTGGCTTCTTTACCTTCTCCACTAAATGGACTGTGAAAGAAGCAAACCCCAGAACTCTGATGAAAGTAAGGAGGGCTTGTGGCAGAATTACCACCCATGCCAGAATATTACCTAAACTCAATGCTAATAAATCTTGTTTTTTCCCAAAACAACCCAAGCTTTTCAGAAGTTTTCAAAGCACCTGCAGCTTTACAGGTTTTCTGGAAAGGAAATCCCATTTTCACTTCTGAAATGAACCCCAAAATGGAGAAGGTATCTGGGCAATGTTTTTAAAGTGCTCCCACATGCACAGCATAGGCTTCTCGCAAAGAAGCCAGTGAACAAAATTGCTATGATGATTGAAACACAAGTTCTGGTTTCTCTCCCAGGAATATACTCAACTGCTGAACTACGTTTTAAATAGTTATCTGGCTTCACTTTAGGAAATATTTTTGGCATGTTCACAGCTCAATTATTATAAATTTTAGTTGGAAATTAGATGTTCAAATCAATAGTAAGGTTATTAAAGTTGCACCAAGTATTTCACCTGAAGAAGGGTAACTATTGGTAGTTGTAAGTACTTTTCTGTTTACAGTATGCTGCTGGATTTTGCTTGGTAATGTACCCGCAAACTTGCTATAGAAAATGAAAAATCAGGTCTTAAACCCAGGGAATAGTTGGTGGTTTTTTGCTACCTGCTGTCCTTATTAACAAAGTTTTGGTTACATTTAAGATAGAAATCCGTGTTACAATTCTATACATAGGAGTCTGGGAGAATTTTTAAGGCTTTTGAAGTTACACAGGTTCCTGTTTGGGTCTTTTTAGTTGTTGTTTGTTTCTTTGGGGATTTTTTGGTTGTTCCGTTGTTGTTGTTTTGGGATTTTTTTCCTATGTGTTTTGTTTATATGTGGTGTTGGTTGGTTGGTTGGTTTTCTTTGTTTTGTTTTGTTTCCCAAGACAAACTTTCAGTACAGTATATTCACAGATTTTTCTTGGATTTAGACTTTCTGCTATTTTTTGAGGATGACTTTTCATTTTTTTTTTACTTCCAAAATACATCTCAAATCAACCTTGAAGTTACATGGGAGATTTGTTCTTCTGGGTTCAGCAGTAGCAGTCATTTTTCTCCTTCTTAGTAGCTGGTGCAGTGCTGTGCTTTTGACTTTCTGCCTGGGAACAGCGCTGATAGCACCGATGTTTTTAGTTACTGCTCACTAATGTTTACTCTGACCAAGGACTTTCTGAGCCTCATGCTCTGCCAGGGAGGAGGGGAAGTTGGGAGGAAGCAGAGACAGGACACCTGACCCAAACTAGCCAAAGGGGTATTCCATACCACGGCACGTCATGCCCAGAGTGTAAACTGGGAGTTACCTGGAAAGTCTAGATCACTGTGGGGCTCGGGCTGGGTGTCGGCATGGTGAGCGGTTGTATTCTCTCCCCTTGTTATTTCCCTTGTCATTGTAATTATTGGTAGTAGCAGCAGTGGTTTGTGTTATACCTGAGTTACTGGACTGTGCTTATCTCAACCTGTGAGTTATAGTCTTTTGATTCTCCTCCCCATCCCTCCGGGAGCAGGGTGGGGAGGAAGGAGGGGAGTGAGTGAGAGGCTGCGTGGCTGATTTATGACTTGGCTTAAACCATGACATTTGTATAGGAGGTGAACCTCAAACAGATCTGATGCCTGGGGAAAATGATGAGAAAGGGTGTCAGGGTTCAGGGCTATTTCTTGCTGTTGGTTGAATGCATTCAGAGCCTCCTACAGGTTTATCTACACTTACTTTTTGATGGCTATGATATCGTACTGCTCTAGAGAAGGGTCACAACTGGTGGTCCTTGTCAGGTATACTCTAGATGAAATTCTCATAGACCTTAAATGATAATACTGCATTGTGCAGTGCAATACAGAGGTAAGAGGTCAAACTATCAAGATTCACATGATGTACTGAAAGAACTGTTAAATTGTAGTCTTAGTGAGTTTGGAAGAGTACATTAGTAGAAGGGCTGCTGATGAGCTCGTCTTTTAACCAACAGAACTGAAACCATGCTTCTTGGTTCTTTGTAGCAGTGAGGCATTGTGTTTTGGTGGCTATTTTTGGCTGAATTTTTTAGGAGTTGTATTTGTTCCATTTCCTGTTTCATGCCTTGTTTTTATCCATGCTGCATAAATCAGTTAATCTTTCTCATATTTACATATATTGGGAAAGTTATGATTAGTTCTTTAACCAGGGGAACTTGAGTTGAACTGTGAATGTGAAAACTGTTAAATTTAAATGCTGCCCTTGACTTGTCTGTGCATGCACATGCAGACACTTTTTCACATGTGAAGCTAAATGCACCTAAAATACACAATCTTAAATGGTGTAGCTCTGCTCATTCAGTGTTCATAATTCAGTCTGTATAAATCTATATAGATAATCCAAATTCCCTTCAGGATAACCACAGCTTGGTAAACATTTCCTTGCTACAGCAATGATTTTAGAGCATTGTTGTGGTTTAAGCTTAGTCGTAAATTAGACAAAGCATGTAGCCTGCTCGTTTTCCCCCCACAACCTGTCCTTTCCCCCACCCCCCCCAGTCCCGGAGGGACGGGGAGGAGAATCGAAAGAATGCAACTCCCACGGGTTGAGATAAGAACAG